>JBAHVQ010178193.1:0-16970 GCA_036872915.1 Nanipora kamurai
ATGGAAAACCGGCAATTTGCGACTAAAATTGATATATGCGGGAAATGTTGACAAAATTTAGAAAAATATTCCTTTATAAAACAATAATTAAGTCAGCTTTACACGTTTGAGATATGTAAGTCAGTGTGGCCATGAAAAAATAAATTCGTTTCGTAGTTTGTGTATGTACAAGTCCAACAAACCTCAATTCGATTTTGAGATACTAAGGCTTCTGTGATATGGGAATACAACCATGCATAGTTCATACTGCACAATTAATTGTTGTAGAATTTAGAATATCGTCGAGGTAGTGAAACGAAGTCCCTTGTAACTTACCATATGGGTGTATTTTCCCTTGACACTAAAAAAATATTCATTACCATAATCTCAAAGATATACATGATTTCCCAGCACTATGCTATTGACGTATGATGGGCGTTATTTACCTATCAAACAGAAACTTAATATCGCAATTGATATACCAGGCGGGAATCGTCATCGTGTAAGAAAAATTAATGCCCAGCAAATTATTTTGAAACGCGCCATGGAGAATGAAACACATGTAGAAAGTTTGTATAAAATATTTAATAGACTAACATTTCGTTGTGAATTTTACAACATCTTCAGAGTAATGCCTAAGATATGGTTACAAGATCTCGACCCAAATGCGAAGGCTATTAGAAAAAATAGATTTGACTAACAAGCGGTGCGGAGATTAATTAAGTAATTGATTAATTACTTTCTTATCACTTGTAGTTATATCTTTTTTGTAAATAGCATACGTATTGAAGTTGAGATCTTTTAGCCATATTTAGTCATTACTCTGAAGATATTGTAAGATTCACAACAAAACGTCAGTCTATTCTGTATCACATTTACAGACACTAGTGTCTGTGTCAACAAGTTTTGAATCGGCTTTCCCACACTCAAATTGAAATTTTACAGTTACGTATAACTTGTTTTAACTTTTCTTTCTACTCAGTATTAATGTCAAATGTAGTAATATGGCACGTTTTAGAAGTCATTTACAAAATTCGTGTCCGTTCTGTATCGGGACACAGTCACTCGGCTTTGCTTCGTGACTGTATACCCCGATACAGAACGGCCACTCATTTTGTAAATAGTACATATATATCATTTCCTATGAATGGTTTGTATCTTGAAAGTGTTAAACAATGTCAGTCAAAGTCGACCAGTCCGAGTTTAAAACTCTGGGGCATGTGGAAGAAATCGAAAAATGCGGTTTCGAAAGTATTGCAACATCTCATTGCACTATAAAAAGACTGGAACGATGATTACATACGTTTCGCCTCATGATCGGGTGAAGCCAAATTTCCCGCCCATAGTGGGAGCCGTGCAGGTATAAATCAGGCGTGTTTCGTGCGTGTAGGTACCACGCACATATAAAGCATGCCTGTTCCTTGCGTGTAGCTGTACCACGAAGCGGCAATACAAAGCTAGTAGTGAAAAATTTTTTCATCTATTTTAGTTCGTAAATTCTCAATAACAACATCCCTGAATGATTAAAAACTAAATCAAGTGTAAGATTAACAAAGCGTTTGCCTTTGTTTTGCTCTAAGTTATGTTAAGAAAATTTTAGGACATCCAACAAATACGAAAAAAGTAGGAGTTTCCGCGTTGTTTTTTCGACCGAACTTTTGTATTTATTTAATAACTTCAAATTTTACGAACGGTTCTTTCTGAAGAATAGTTAAGGTAAAAGACCACTTACTTCTTTTTAATATGAGCTATTGAAAGCTGTCTCAGAAAAAAAAAAGAAATTTGGGGTAAAATGATAAAATCTTCGACGATTTCTAAGGTTTTTGTAGTGCTGTTTTCGTAAAAGCGACTGGTGCATACCTGCATGTCAGTCTTCATGGAGTGCTTCAAAATTCAATCTGGAGTTATCGCTCCAGTCTTTTTAGAGTTCGCTACACCATTTTGGAGTTCTTCTCCATGTACTTCTTTGAAGACACGTTGTTTGTTCTTGAAAGAGAAGTTGTCGCGGAAGGTCAAGAATGCAACTTGAAATATGTCCGTAATTATTTAGCTATCTTGGTTGGCAAGGGGGAAACATTTCGCATCAAATAAATGTTTTTACATTTTGAGATAAAACAAAATTTACGGGTTTTTTTATTTCGAAATAAAAATGTATTGAGTATAGACGACATGTTTGTTTTCGTTTTTGGCCTGACGAAGCGCGTTTTTAACGAGGCTTCCACGTAACTTATCAAAGCTCCCTTCGTTTTCCTGCACACGTCGCTGCAAATTGCCCCCGGACATAAAACCATAGGGAGCCACCATAACCCAAGGTGATCAGACCACAACCAAATGGCCTGGGACTAGTAGTACAACAGAAATCCAGTTATATACTTTTAACCAGTACTAACGTTCTCTGTCTTGTAAAATTGTTTGAAACTTTATCTCAGCATTCAGTAAAGGAAAAGGTAGTTCCGTTACGAACTTAAGGATAGAATGTGATATAGCTCGTGAAATATTTGACTAATTTAAAATTGGAAATGGGTATCTCAGACATTTCAAATAAACGACAATTTTTTTAATTGTATACATGTTTCAGCATACTTATGCCATCTTCAGTACAGTGGAAGTGATCTAATTATTAATTAGATCACTTCCACTGTACTGAAGATGGCATAAGTATGCCGAAACATGTATACAATTAAAAAATTTGTCGTTTATTTGAAATGTCTGACTGCTATTGTGCTATTACGAAACTACGGAAATGGGTATCTGTTTGACAACTATCCCAGACGAGTTCACATTCGTGTTTCCAGATCACCTGAAAGAACGACAAACAAAGGAATTCGAAAGTTTCAAATAGATTAATTAAAGGTAGCAATATAGAGCTTGACTACTTATCTATACATGCAGATAAGCTGAACTTTCTACTGTGGCGTTTCACTAACCCTTCATGACTTACATTTTTGTGAAGTACATTCTTTACATATCTTTATTCCAATGCACCTCCCTCTCTTACCACCATTTTCAGTGCAGTAAACGTCTGTTTTTTTTGTTGAATTAATAATGATATTACCGCGGCAACTTTTGATTGAAACAGAACGGTTTCCAACCAACTCGAGCTTTCCATACAAACGAATACTTTCCGCGCAAGTGAAGTGGGCAGTCGATAATTCACCATTATCCCTAATTGTACCATTTGCTTTCAAAGAGCAGTTGCCATTATTTCCTCTCTGGCAGAGCTTCATTGTAACTTTGTTAGTGTCGATAGTTAGTATTTGGTCTATATCAACCATAACAGAACTGCAAACCCCAACTGAAGCATAAATAATATGAATGTATATTAATTAAAATATAAAGGGATATCTACCATAAAAGTTGACACTATAAAGCGGTGTACTTCGTCATTAAAGCTCAAGAGTTAACCAGAGAATAGTTTTTAAGAAAGGTTTATCCAAGATTCAAAGGATTTATTCCACATTTTCAATCTGGGTGCTTCCTGTTAGTTTGATATGCACTTCAGTAAGTTCCTTTTTAAGAGTATCAATATAAATATATTGTGGAGAACTAGTTTAGTAATTTACGTCTTGTTAAGCAGACGTTAACGACAGTTAAACAATGTAATCTTTGAGCCAGTGGTGGTGCAAGGCCTTTAATATGGGTATAGAGGGAAGGGAGTGTTTGAGGGGCAAAAGGGAAAACAACCTTTCTTGCGGGCAAAACTGCCTTCAACAAAAGTTTTTTCGTATGTAAATTCATAACGTACAACAAGTGATGTTTCACGGAGTTGGGGGAACTATTACACAACTTTAATTAGCTGCGGCTCATTTTGGTCACCAACAACGTCATTCTTGGGACATTTATAGGTGTTTTCGCAGTTTATAAGCAGTGGCTTACGGTAGTGGTGGCCTATTTTCCCTTCTATAAATGGTTCTATGACAACGGTATTAATCATCGGTATGAAATATCATAGTTCCAGGCCAAGACGGAAAAAATTCATCAGACTAGAAGTCAAAAATACAGCTATACTAGGGCAAGGGAAAGATGTAAGTTTGGTGAGAATTGTTTACAGAAATAGACAGAATAACCCTTGTTTGATTTTTGTCAGGAGTGGTGATATCGGAAGGATTTTCTAAAATATATGTTGAACAAAAAATTTTCTAATCTATTGTATCTTTCTCTGTGAGATTAACTTAAACGGTGTACGTAAATCTTTATATTTGCTAAAAAGTCAACGGCCATTGCCCCTCAGCTTTATAAATGGGAGCAATAACTCCTCTTCTCCCCTATTTCCTAATGAGTTAGTTCAGCTTTTTGTAACGTAAAGATATTCACAATATAGGTAGTAAAATGTAAAGATATTCACGATATAGGTACTAAGATGTAAAGATATTCACGATATAGGTACCAAGATGTAAAGATATCCACGATATAGGTACTAAAATGTAAAGATATTCACGATATAGGTACAAAAATGTGAATATATTCACGATATAGGTACTAAAATGCGAACAATATCAGGTTTAACAAACATGTCAACTAACTACTACAAAAAAGCTGTAAATAATTCAACCTGAAGAACGGAGGTTTTTCTCAGAAACTGGGAAGCCAAATTTGGAGAACAGAAAAAGTATTAGGGGTGCAAGCATTCAAAAATATTAGAGGGGCAAACGTACTACAGAAATTATTGATTCACACCAAACCATCGAACAGAACAAATTATTACAAAGAAACGGCGTCTTTAAGTTTTACGCGAATTAACGTTTCCCGATTTATTAAATGTGATCCTAGACTTCGTCGATTTGGCCGATGCAAACAAACACTAGTTTGCATTCTCCACCAAATTGCTGGACGTTTTATGAAGCCAGAATTCATCATAACATAATATACCAATCTGTTGACTGTGCAAATAAACACTTGCATTAAAAGAAATTGCATGATAAATAAAGTATCGCTATTGTTCACTGGTGGAATTATCCTATACCTCACCAACATCAATTGAAAGGATAAAAAAATCATGAAACTTTAACAAAAGTCTCATTCTCAACAGAACTTACATTTAGTTGTATACTCAGGATTACCCAAGTCATCGCAAATATCTTTACCAGACTGAAATAAAACAACGAAAATCATTACTGAGGAAGTGAACGGGACTGAAAAAACACGTTGCGATAAATACTGACTTAGCGAAGGTTCTGAAACTTCTTTCAACAGTAGATACAACCAACTAAATGATGAATAACATCTTGAATCTGCCCAACGGTGTTCGGGTAACTGTTATAGCAGATCATTAAATATGCATCGGTGCCTATCCTAAGATTGTTTAACGTTGTTAAAACGTCATTTTTAACACCCGGGAGACTTAATGTTTACTAATTAACAGATAAAAAACCTCTCTTACAAACAGTATTTTGTGGAAGATATTTTTTTAAAAATATAATGATAACTGAAAACTACATATTCTTTTCTACAGAACACATATACTAAATCTCCGAAAACATTTCCAAGTCGTTAATCCAACTGCATGAGTTTTTTGTACTTATATCAAGAAAAGAAAAACGAACAAAACAATGAAAGACACTTTGGTTTTACACAACGGTGCTCGAGTGACTAATTAAAGGTACAGCTGTGCCTTGCTTGAGCTTGTTGTATTACCGTAGCTAAGACATTATGATATTTTAATATTTTTTACAATTGATCCATTAACAGTCTTTTTTTAAAGTAAAATAACGTGAAAAATACAAAACAATTTAACTAAGATACTCATCAAATTGTGTAAGTTTTAAGCAATCCGGGCTTATCTCGAGAATGAACTGACTCCAACTCAGTTTTTTTGTCGCATACGATTCTTCACTCTGGCGTATGTAATAATTCTTTAGGAGCATGACTCGTTATTCGCTCACGAATGCCCCAATATGAATATGATATGAATGCCTGTACTGAGAGAATGAAGACTGAAGCGTACTCATCGCAACAAAAATTCATGTAAAACAATGGTACAATGTGGATCAGGCTTTGTGTAAATTTAAAGAAGCAAACAAAAATTGTGCAAAAGATAAACGAATCATGTTAGATACATGTCACTCCGAGTGGCGAACCATACCAAGGAAGCAGAGAAAACTCTACTTGGTCCGGCTGGGATTCGAACCCGCGACCTTCGGTTTACCAGTCCGACGCTCTACAAACTGAGCTACAAGTCAAGTTGGTATAGACATGTATCTAGCATCATTCTCTACCCAAGTTCCTTCTCCTACATTAGTTATTTCAAAATAAACGAATCAACTGTATTTTAACACATAGGAATGGAACTTTTAGAAAAAACACACCTTACGATAAAAAATGACCTACCGAGATCTGACCGATTTCTTCCAACACAAGAAAAACCAACGCGATAATGAAAGGCATCTTGAGTTGACCCTACAGCCCTCAAGTGACGCTCAAATACTCGCATAAAATGCACCACCTGTTCGCAGTTCTTGATAGGCGTGGATAATTTTGTGCTGCACCCCCGAGCAATGTTGACAACTAGGTTGTTCAGTCATGGCAACTATGTTGTAAGAATATTGTTCAGCTAACGATTCCGTAGCAATTTAATCACAAGGTCAATTAATAGACATAAGTTGATCTATGGACATGGTTGTTCTATCAATGTTGTTTTTCCAGATCGAACACTCTTGAACAACCGTTGTTGCTTCATTAACTCTATTTCCTCCAACCCCACGAATACTATCATCAGTATACGATAAAACCGATGTTATTTTTACCCACTTTCTCTTCGAATTTCGCGTTCAAACAAAGTGTTTTGAAATCTGCATCAAAAATTAAGCCAGAAAAGTGGTGTTTCGCTCGCGTAATGTGCCACGGTTTGTTTCTGCACAACGAACAGTGACATGAAGTTAAGCAAAAGTTTTTAATTAATTTTTTCAATTTTCTCGGACAATAATGAGTTAGAATGGAGAATATTTGTTGGAAAACCCACTTTTCCGGTTTCTAGAAACCACTGGCGTGACAACGATCAAAACCTGGTTAAATTTAACTTATTTTAATGCGATTTTAAATTTTTATTAACTCTATCTTGTCCAACCCAACAAATATCTATTGCCAGTGTACGATGGAGACTTTTGTAATTTTGACTCACATCCTGTTCGAATTTCACATTTAAACCAGGTGCGCAACAAACCGTGACATAAAGTTAAGCAAAATTCTTTGACTCATTTTCTTAAATTTTCTCGGACAAAAATGACTTAATGCAGAACAACGTTGTTGAAACAATTAAGAACAACATTGCTGGTTGATCAATGTTGTTCGTCCATGATAATAATGTTGTTGCAACATTGTTTAGCCAATAATACTGCATTAGCTTGTGAGACTTTAGAATGTGTAAACGAACCATCACGCACCTGTGTTTTTCTCTGGCTGCTTGGTTTAACTTTGTTAATTAGGACGTCATCTTTAACTTGCTAAAAATTTAATATTTACAATGGAACAATCGAGAACTTCTTGTACAATCAGTATTTTTATCAAAGGCATTTTTTTTGAAAATATTTTCTGGAAATTCTTGATATCTACCAAACAAACCACTATTCGTCCCTGAGAATCTCAATGCCTGTTTTTACTGTTTGTTTTTGAATGTAACAATACGCCCTGAAGACTGCTGTGACTGAATCATATACATCAGGACAGACATTGGTGTAAGCGACAATCGAGCCATATAGGGGACAGGCTTTATGTAAATTGCAGAAAATGAGCACAAAATTAAACAAAGATGAATAAGGAGCATTTTACTCCAATGTATGTGACTGGCTTTTACACTTCTTTCTGTTTTTTAACAGAGTAAACACGCACGATTTCTTTTGTTTTTAACATGAAGACTGAATGGAGCCCATGTCTTACTAAAATTAACTATTAAGGCCGAAAAAAGATTTTCCTGGTATGCTGACCTAGCCCGGCTGTCTACTAATACAACAACAATTCACTTGGGCTTATAATTTCTTTAATAATATTCCGACAAAAGCGTCAAAGCTAGCTGAGCGACAGTGATGTCATACCTCTCAAGCATGCAAAAGTGGGAAAAAGTTCCGAATTTTTGTCAACGTCGCAATTTTCAAACGTTTAACGTGTTAGCACATATCGGGGCTACCACATAGGATACAGATGTGTTCGATCCACAATTCATCACAATATCGGTAGATCATTAGTTAGAGTGCTTCACTGGTTGTTAGAAGGTGTGCTTCGATCAACGACTGAGGCGTTATATGTTTTTCTGGGTAATTTAGCTAAACGACAGTCCACATACTGTTTGCCGCGCTAGCCCGTTTGGTGATCTGACCCGGCTACCTGACCAGCTAGTCTCATATAATCAGAGCCTTAGTCTCGGTAGCTCGCCGATATCGAAAGGTCACTCGTTCGATCCCCATCTCGGTCTCAGAATTCGCTCTCATGATTTCATGAATTTGGAAATAAAACACTCTTAGTAATAAAGGCCCATTTTTTTGAAACTTCATAATGCTTTGATAAAATATCAAACTTCTCATCTCGTGTGTGACATATGTATCACATACTTACAAAAGTGACACAAGTAAAAGCTAAAGATAAACGAATAGATAGGAATTTGATTCCTTCGTAAAACTCATGTCTAAAATTATAATTATTTTTAAAAAAATGTTCTCTTTTTAATATGATAAAAACATACAATGATATCAAACGACAACCACAGTTTATTTGAATTCGTGGAAGTTAGGAATACAAGGTGGGAAAGAAAGGGATAATGGTAGCATAAGAAAAAAAAATTGAGCGAAGGAGAAACAAATTCCATGCAGGTTCATGTTCCAGATCAGCCAACAGAGATGAGCAAGCGATCGAACATGTGGTAGATTTGTTGTAATATATCTACCTCCTTTACTATTATGGATTCATAAACAATTTAATTTCGTAAATATAATTTTTAATAACCAATAAATAAACAGTTCCAAACATGGTTTCAGGTTTCAACTCTTTTCGGTTAGGGTCAGGCTTTTGTACTTTTTCTTTCGCTAACGCCAGATGATTTTACTCGTGTAGGAAAGACGTCTTGCCGTTGTCACAGGGATAATGACCCCCTAGGGATGAGCGCATCAAGCTATCAATGACCCCAAAGGAAACCTGAACCTCACCCAGGCCCAAATCTAAACCCTAATCCTAACTCTAATCTTAACCATAATCCTAAAGCCAATTCCAACCCTTATCCTAACCCTGATCCTAACTCTAACATTGTTGGTTACATGGGTCAATCATCTTTGAAGTAGGTCAAACAAAATTAGGTTAAATTAGGAATACCTATTCTACTCATTAAATATGAATAAGTTGAATGAATATTCTTAATTCTGTTAACTTTCTAAGCATTTCAGGTTTTGTTGAAATTATTATTAAACATAGTTTACTATTTGTGTTGTTATTCTTGGGAGTAGGATGTTGTCTGGACCAGAAACGAACTCTAACTCAAATCAGTATTCACTTCTATCAGACTATCGAGTCAAAACAACTACACCGCAACGAGATTGACCGGTACATAGGCCTTCCGTGTACATTTGAAACACAATCTTTCAAACAATTTTTGTGTCGTCCCGTATCGAATCGGTTTGAAGTCAATAATTGTATTGTAATAGAAATATAATTAACGTAAATAATGAACATTGGTATTACTTGATATGCAGTTAGTTATTGGTTTCCTCAGCTTCGAGGCATTTCTGTGAACCATAATTCAACAATTTTTTAGAATGTTGTAATCATGGTCAACTACGCACGTAAAAACGCACTCAGGTCATTTTGTATCCTGCAGAGATCCTTATTTCTCCTTGTTAAGCTCTCTACACTACATGACTTACTATTAGAGTCCCTTTCAAAACGAACTTTACAATTATTATTAGTGGCGAATCTGGTCTCGTTCTTTCACGTTTGTTACGGTGGTGACTTAGTGAAATATCTTCTGCTTTGACGTTCACCGGTTAGGGTAAATTTCCAACGGTTCAAACCAGGCCATCATTATTCTCATTATTTTTAATAGGAAGGCCTTATATTTCCAGGCATTCACGACGGCCATATTGTAACAAGCTCGTTCACGTTTTCCGTCAACTGTTTCCCTTAATTTTGTAAATTAAAGATTTGGTTTTAGATTTACTGAATAGAGAGGTTAAGATTCAAGCTATACGATACACGACAAACATGACACTGAGGTTAGGCATTTGCATGTGGCATTTCGCTTTATTTGGGTTAATATTCACGGTAAACTGAAGTGGATTTAAGTAACCTATAAAATGTATCGTCGCGGAAGTCGAAAAACCCATCAGTATAACTACAGATGTAACAATTCTGATAGAACATTTCCTGTAATATAAGCACATTAAAATACGCCGTATGTTTTAAAAGAACCGTAAACATAAAAGTAAACCCATCGCGTTTATGGCAAACACCAAATCACTCACCTGGACGGTGCAACCAAAAACGGCAAACGGCAGAGGCGGGAAAAATTGCGATCACGTGGTATGTTCATGTTTGTCGTCTGCCGTAATCTCTCTGTTCTTCTCTGTTCTCTTGCAGCAACTGTTCATTTACGGCTTCAATGTTTTGTTGTTAGTTTGATCAGTAGCAACCAGGTGCTCAATTTCGATAAGGTCGCGCTGTTCCGAGAATGATGATTACGATTATGTAGCGGCGGGAGGGGACAACGTTTTGGCCAAGGTGTGAAGCAATTTATTGTCAACAAGTCCTCAACACCTTGTTCAACATCTTGCTATAAACTTTTTGAGTACAGCTTTGGGAAAGCTTGTCAGCGATAACTTGCCACCGGCTTGTTGACTTCAACAAACCTGTAACAAGTTGGTGCATCGTGTCTGGAGCAAGTTGTCAACAAGAACATTGGTTGACACGTTCAAGTTGTTCCAACAACTTGTCACCATCTTGTGACCGAACAATTTGTTAACAGCTTGATGCCAACAAGCTTGTAGCCGCTTGTCGAATTAACAGCCTTGTAGCAACTTGTTAACGGTCTCGTCACAAACTTCTTGCTACAACTTTACAACTTATTAACAACAGAACTTGGGAGATTTTTACGTGTGCAGATCGTCGAGATCCTTATTTCTCAACGTACAGAAAAGAAGAGGAGAGTAGAAAAAAATTAACTTTATCGACATGACCTTACGTATCAATGGTATTTCATAAGCTTAAAAGTTTAAAAAAAAAGTTTTTACTAATTACTTACAAGTGTAGAAAGGACGACAAAAGAGAGGTCCAGGAAAGAGAAAACGACGTACAGAGAGGGAGATTGAAACAAACTCAAGAATGCATGGTTACATAGTTATGCAACATGGCGTCCCTCGTCGAAGAACTAAAGTTACTTGAGTTGCCGGCTCCAACGAAATTTGATGCCGAAGATCAAGTTTTTGACTTAACAGCTGCTAAAGTTATTGGTCGAGATGACCTTGAAGATTGTGAGGTAACAAAAAATATCGGAACAAGCTCTTTACGAAAGAAAACCGACATCTTGCGACTGGAGCTAGACTAGCCGAGTTTCCAGGCCATGCTTTGATTGACTCAACTCACTGAACTCCATTTATACTGGAAGGTTGATTCCAGTCAATGAGCAGACCAAAAAGTGAAGTCAAAAATAGCCGACATGAAGTCCTTCTAGTCATTTTCTTCAGGCATGCACACTGGGAGTTTGCTTGAGCGACAGAACGACGTGGGGGATTTAGTTATATACCCCTCGAGATAAAAACCTGGTCGTAGAAACATCCTGGTTAGGTGTACCATTGATAGTAAGGTGTCCCCTAGAAGTGTTAATAAGAATTTGGTGGCAAGTGGGATTAGGTTGAGGGTTATTGTTTGTGTTAGGGAGTGGTTAAAGTGGCTGCATGCTCGCGTCCTCTAACTGAGATTTCTATTGATTGATTTAGTTTCACGTGGCATTAGACAAATCAAACGTATCCGACGCAAGAAATAAGTACAACAGTTATAGACTACTCGGGCTACAACAGCTCAACGAAAATCCATTCAAACGACCTCAGTTCGGTGAAAATCCAACGAAAAACCCTCTTATACGTACAAAACATATCTGATTCCTGGGGGTTTCAGTTGAGTTTTGTTTCCCCTTCTAGTTTCCTCCCAGTAGATTAAAAATATTAATTTCTCAACAAAACCTACTTTTGGTTCCATTACTTTTAAACAAGTCATGGCAACCATCTTTACGTAACTGAAACGAAGCAATGGTAGTGTGGAAATGACTAAAGATTAATTTATCAAAGGTATACAAACTTCTTGCAGCAGAAGGAAAAACATCGTAATAGTGAAAGACATCTTGAGTCTACACAATGGTGCTCTAGTGACTCTTACATAGAGGAGTAATCATGTATCTTTGTCTTCCTTGGATTTCTTAATTTGGAAACTTTTCTTAAATGAAATCATTGGTAACTTGGCTTTATTATCAATATGCAAAATTCCAAGTGATTTCGTTCAATAATCTCAAAGATGTAAAACAATTTAAAAGTATCTTGTAAACAATGAACCTAACTTGCGATAAACCTAATTTATGATAAACCTTATTTACGAGTCATGTGCCCTTTAAGACAACTGTCATTTAATTTTTAACAGTTAACTTTTTTTAACGTCACATTTATAATTGATACTCTCAAGTGAACTGATGGTAGCGTTGGCGAGCAGCTGTTGGGTGCGCAACCTCTGGCTTCCTACGACAAAGCGATAACAAGAAGAATGCACTTCTGATGCTTATTTAACTCTTACTTACCCTTAGAACTGGTGCCTCTGAAAGATGTGAAGTTTCATGGCCACGATCATCTCCTATTTTCAACAGTTCACCTAACAACGTTTGTGGAATAAATATAGCTACTTCACAAATAAGCACAAAACATAGCAGTAAAATCTGTAAGTGTATTTTGTTGTTGCAATACTTTCTGTTATGAATGGTCAATGCACCTTTGAATTTTCCCCGTGATAGCAATGCAATTTAGCTCTTGCTACATTGAAAGTCAACGAAACTACCGAATCAATTTCTTAAGGCCAATCTTCATGTAGCAATTGTGGCATGCGATTCTTGTTCCTGGTGTATTCAATAGGTGAGCTGAACGCCAACAAAAGGCCTCTGGTATGGGTTTGCGGAGGTAGGTCAGGAGAAAGTTACTCACTTTCCGTTATTTCTTTTTGTTAGGGAACGACGAAATTTTACTCAAAGCTCGCAATGAACAGGACAGCGGCTAACAGCACAAAAATCCAATTTCATATTTTTAATCAGTGGTAATATTTTGTGTCTTTTTTGAAACTGGTTGAAACTTTGTGTCACTATTCAATTCAGGGAAAGGTATTTCCAGTACGAATTTCAGAACAGAATCTCGCACAGTTCATGAGATATAAACTAACTTAAATTGGAAATAAATTTCTATTTCTTCAGAAAAATGATTTCTGAGCCCAAGAAGGGAATCGAATCCGCAACTTTCTGATGACTGGTGACACACTCTAACCAATGAGCTACAAAGGCTTGGATGGTGAGCTAAAGTGCAGGTTAATCATATGTAGTACCTAAGCTGAAATCACGATAGGATAATCATTGAAATACTAATTTCTTAACAAAAAGTCGGTTCATGTGGGAGCTTGGTATATATCAGAAAACGTTTTTCTGAGAAAACGGTTTGACGAACGTTCCTTGGTCGTCTAAAGTGAATTAAGCTACAGTTTATCTCTTGTATGGAGTTTACGAAGGAAGATCAGGAGACAGTTACTCACTTTCCGTTATTTCATTTCGTTGGGGAACGACGAAATTTTACTCGAAGCTCGCAATGAACAGGACAACGGCTACGAGTTTTTCGCTTCAGCTAAATGCACACAAGTGGTGTCGAACTAAGACGTTCCGTACCCGTATACCCGTAGTCCAAGTTAAATATCCTTAATGTTTTATTGAAAGACTTTTTGCAAGATGTGGCGCAGAATGAAATATTTATGCCCCGATTACAAGTCACCGGATTCAAGTGGATTCTATCCCGTGTCTAAACAAGATCTCTTGGATCCGATCAGCAGAAGATAAGTTATCCGAACCAGTTTTCGATTCCGTATAAAACTATTCGCTTCAGGATCTGAATCCATTTCGACCTGGTGTAAATGGTTGTATTAGATCTAGTGTAAACAACCCTGAGAAGAATGAGATTGAATCCAAGTGAAACCGATCCCCTTCGAATCCGATGCTATGTAAACGGCCCCTTTATCTCACGGACGACCTTTAAAAAATTAAAATTGTTTTTTAAAAGCGAGTAAAATTCCAGTGTACTAAGTGCATGTTTTGATTTTCTTGGTAATTTCTCTTGAACGGAAGGAACATTTGGCGTTCCTGTAATCTGACTGGTTGGGGATGTAGATTTCGCTTTACTTGATGTGACAACGGTCAATCGAATTCCCACTAAAGCTCTTTGAACTTTTACCTTTAATCCATACATTTGTCTTTTTTCTACTGCAATTCAATGAACTTCGCACTGTTGTTACATTGTTGAAAATGAATAGAAATTCTGCATCTTTTTTTTGTTTTCCCCTTTAAAAAATTACCCATCAGTTTTTTTTTTGTTGTTGTTACTGCAGTTGTACGAACTTCAATGAGACTTTTTGGTGAGCAAAACACTCCAGACTCGTAGTGGACGGCAAAACACAATGCCGAATCAGATTGAAGTATCATTTACTGGAACAATTAATTTGGATAGCAAATCGTACAACACGGTGTTTACTGACATACTTCACCCACGGAAGGAACTTCGTCAATCCCATCTTTTTTATTATCATAATTAATAAAGATAACTGCCGGAGTGAACAAAATATTTCAACTGACAAATCTGATTGCTTTAATTCGCAACAATGGACGCCATACAATGGACAAAACAAGTAAGATGAGAAAAATGCAATATAGATACAAGAAATTAGCTCGGTATATTAGCTAGAAGGTACAAATAAACGCATGGTATGTTTGTCTAAAAGAACTGTGGCTTTCTCTCGTCAATAAACTGACATTTACTTATTACCGTTTCTTCCAGGTAGTTCAACCATCTATTCCTGAAGAAGGTTCTCTCCTCCGCTCCCTCATTTGGACTTCAGGAGTCCCAGCGTTCCCACTTGTGTGGGCTTCCGCGGACATTTTTGTGCAAAATCGGTTGCGAAACTTTCTCCTCACTTCGGTCGAGAAGACGCAATAAAAGAGGAAGATCATCCAGCCTTGAAGTGAGTTGGTGATACAAAAAAGATATTGGAAAAACACTTTCATATCGTTTACAGCGAGCACCCCTGATATCCATGTAAGGCCAAGAAACACTGAGATTGTCAACCCTCGTCGTGCTTGTTCCAATACGGACGTCTTATTCGTAGAGGCAATTGTACTTCCAGATCTCAACAAAGAACGTAAGACACCGGCGAACGTGACGGTGTTAATAAAGACGCAGATAGCCACTGGGGCAAAGAAAGCCCCCAGGAGAGGTATACCTTGTAGGAAGCAACTAGTAGAAGAAGTAGATATAGAGTTATGAGAGGACTTGATAAACATAACGTTGAACAGGTTTCCATATACTTGTCTTGTTGTGAATTTTAATTTAATTACTGCTCAATTGACAAATATTAGCCACTCACTATTTTTCATTTCCGTAGCTGTCGATGGTTAAACCAGCTGTCACACCTACAATGGCGGCAGGTATTCCTAACAATATGGAATATTTAGATGAAAAAACTAGTATTTAGTAAACAGATGTGATCTCAACGCATTTCATCTCGTCCCAAATTCCTAAATTTTTCTAAATTTTTTTATCTGTTAGACGCTCATCGGCATGTCTTATATGTCTTATTTTAGTATCTTCTTTCTCTTTCTTTTACTAATTTATATTAATTTCATTTCACGTTATCCGAATTTCCAGTCTTTTTTCTTTTGTTCGTGTGTTTTGTCCTCCTTCCTATTTTTTGTCATCTTTTATTCCCTTCACTTCGTGACCTCGTCTCGTTTTCTTTCCACTCCTCTCCTCTCCTCCTCTTTCCTCTCCATTTGGTAGTTGGATCAAACTATCACTTATAATTACTAAACTTGTCTATAAAATTATTATAAGCACAACAGAGGCTCTCTTTCAACTTTACCACACATGTTGGCACCAGCGAAAATAAAAAAAGCGCACGACCAGAAAAATGAAATATCAACTGAGGAGAGAAAGAAAGGAAAACTTATGGGAAACTTCAAAACGTATCTAGTTACACCTCATTTGAAAATTTTCCTTTAACTCTTTCGTATCCGAGGACTTTTCCCTTGACGAGTAAAATCTTCTGGCGTTAGCCAGAGTAAAATAGTTAAGCATTGGCCAGAGTAAAGTACTAGACTCAGTAGGTCACTGAGGATCTATACGGACAGGAAGGGGTTAAGGTTTTAAACCCGTGTTAACTCTTCCCTGTCCGAGGACTTTCCCCTTGACTAGTCAAATCGTCCGGTGTTAGCCAGAGTAAAATACTAAAGTCTCCATAAGTCACCGAGGACCTCTACGGACAGAAAGGGGTTAAGCCCACTCTCTACCACGGATTTAGTGGTCATGCTCAAAATTTGGGTTGTAATATTTTCCATTAAAAACTATTTCTCCTTTTTTCACTTTTTACCGAAAATTCAAATGTCAACTGGTTTTTGAATTATCGTTTTTTTTTACTCGTCATGGATGCCAAAATTTTGCTTTTCATTAGTTTACTGCTCGCTACCAGCGCCATCTTAAAACTATATTTTCTATATGGTTTTTTATAAATGTCAGGTTTGCCTATATACCAGATACAAATATAAGCGAACCTGACATTTACTCTTCTCTTGACTCTGAAGATGACCGCCGCTAAGGCCGTCGAAACTTCAGTCACTTCCATCAACAATCTTTCTCAAGTGGGGTGTTGGTGGCACAGTGGGGTGTTGGTGGCACAGTGGTAGTGCACGTGTCTCTCACCTCTGTGACTAGGGTTCGATTCCGGCTACACGCAGT
>JBAHVQ010178214.1:0-16965 GCA_036872915.1 Nanipora kamurai
AATTACTCATTACACATGCACATGTACAATGTACAGGTATTGCTTTTCTTTGAGTTAAAAATTTCTTTGAGTTAAAAAGAAGTTAGAAGCTCACACAAGTGTTTGATGGATGGGTGTGACCTGACAAGTGAATGATCGACTATACAAGCAGCTATACAAATCTTCTAACTATTCAATCGATTCTATGATGATCAATTACCAGGCAAGCAGCTGGCAGTGTGATTGATATACCCCACTGCTACTACGTATAATAACCATTATGATAAGATAATAAACAAGATCCATGCCACTGACTGAGTTATTAAAAGAAAGACAATGAAATACTCATAAATTTATATTAGTGAACATACAATAAAGGTACAAGAAACGATATGCCAGGCAAAACATTAAGAAAAAAAAAACTATCTGTTACTCAGTTAAAGAATTACACCAAAATTATACAATATTCAACATCAACAAAGTCATTCAGTACATGTACTGTTCAATCTGAAGCTGCCGCATGATATCAGTGTGGAGGCCAGGCTCACAGTGACGACATTTCAGTGGCATATCTGCTGGAATCGTAGTGGGGTCTTCTGACTGAAGCATACTTCAGCTGTCTCCTGGAGTACCAGTATCTATGCAAAGTGATAGAGTAGCAGTAAAATTACAGCACACAAAGTTTTATTGAAGGGAAGGGGGAGGGAGGGAGGGAAGAGGGGGAATGCATGAGGCGAAGGATGAATTGAAAACAGTTTTAGATGGAGAAGGAAAAAAATAAAGGTGAGGGTGTGTCAATATTTCCATAATGGTGTATGTAACATATTTACTCTAACATGTAATGGAACCTTTACAAATAATCAAAATAATATTTCTATGGACTATTTACATAATGTACATTATTCTAAGCATGTACAGTATACATGTATGTACCTTTAGCCTACTATTATCATCTACTATTAGAATTGTTGTAAAATAATTTGTAAAAATCACCCAAATACAGAACATAGGAAAAAACCCCACTAAAGTTAATGTATAAGTACGTTTAAAATTAGGCGTTACAACAATACTAGGCTACGCCTCTCATCAAGTATCATGATACTATGACAATGGCCTTACTTTAGAAAGTTCATTATTCTTGATGAGAAGCTCCTGCAGTTTTTCGAGTTGTTGTTGGTTTCCGTGACATTGGTAAAGAGGATAGTAACTCCTGAATCTGTTGCAGCCTGTAACTACACACCACCTTCAATACATTAGCCTGTGTTTGAGGGGTTACCTATTGAGGAGTTAATTAATAATTATACAATGAAGGGGCGTGGTTACCTGCAATCCCAGTGGTAGTTGAGGGAAGTGGATGGAGCCCGGTCACAAATGAAGGAAAGGAACTAACGGTGGGTGCGGTCACAATAGACCCTCCGGCTGGAATATTCAATCACTGGACATTGATAGTCTACAAAAGGAACAAGATAATTAGAGAATAATTCATGAGCTAATGCAAAATAATTAAAACATGCATTATATTGATTTTGTTGTGGTAAACTGTGGAAACTCTAATTAATGCACACTTGGGGTTAAAATTTGTATAATCAAAGAAACTTGTGCATTAATTAATGAGAAAGGATATTCTTCCCATTGTGTGGACCATACAACATGAATAATGTACTTTTACATTTTAAATTATTGCTCTTAAATATTTTGTGGTATTTGAATTTCATAATATACACCAGCATACAACAGCATAATGCACAAATACAAGGAACACAAAATAATATAAGGTTAAAAAATTTTAAATTTTAGCAAATGAATGAAATGTTACATCTAGGAAAGTTCATCATTGTACCTTTGCCTTTGGTATAGTACCTTGGATGATCCCTTTGCTGCAAATAAATGGTAAGGGACTTCACTAAAGTATGCTACAGTAGCTATTGATGTCCTCAAGTATTACAATCTACATAATAGAAAACCCCATACAATATTTAGGGATGTTTACAGTACATACATGTACATGTAACTACATATTATAGTACATTGCTAGGTGGTTGCTATGTTTATTGATGCACAATAAATCCATTACCGCACCCATAGTCACGCCTACAGTGCAATTAACGCAACCACAGTGCAATAGCACAACCACAGTGCAATAAAGCGACCCATGTACGAAGCGAGTGAGACGGAAGACATGAAGAAAACTCAAGAACAACAGAAAAAAGAAATTATCAACTCACAGCTTCATGCCAACTTGATAGATACAGCCTCTAAAGGTCAGTTGTGGAACCGACAGTGAGCGAAGCACTTTGGAAAACGCTCAGCTACCAACCACCATGTTTTTCTTACCGCTCAAGCTAAGTTTAGGCAGACGGTTTACAGGTCGAGATTCGAGGGATCTTTGCTCGTCTCTTGCAGCTACCAACGCAACATAAAACAACACGGCAACCACCTAGAACGTACCATAAACCAGTTAAAGTACACCCAGTCGAGCAATTGTTGATTTATAAACACTCCGCCCTCGGGCCTGCGGCCCTCGTGCGCTGTGTCTATAAATCAACAATTGCACTCCTGGGTGTACTTTAACTATTACATATGTACATGTACTACAGACCATATGTACAAGTACATTATGAACTTCTGACTACGTCATATCTGTTTATCAAAAATTTCATTCTGGTCATTTTTGTCAAAATCACTGCAAAGAATAATGTTTGTGAATTGCGAGTTTAACATAAGTGCATAAACATGTACATGTAGAAATACATGTGTACATGCAAATGATTCCCACAGGACATTACATGTACATTGTACGTTAATGCTGGAGTTGAAGCCTGGTCAACTCCAATGTAAAATGAGCATTAAAAGGTCACATATTGTAGAAACCTCATAATCATTCCATGCCTATCACACAATATTCAAGAAGGCAATTTTAAACGGAACTACCATATAGCTGAAGCTACATAGGTTCACAATACTATAATTACAAATTTACAATGGGCCTTGAATGGGTGATTAGACCTTTTGACGCATGTTTAAATATTCCAAAACCCTAGAATCATATGTAATTATTCTAGCATCATGACATAATTCAATCTGTACATAATTGCCAGATTGTATCTAAAATGTAATTAAATCCATGTACATGTAAATGTAAATGCACTTTGAAGTGGAGAGGTTCTTTACTACGGTAGAGCGGGTTTGTTTCGTGAGGCGAAAGTTTCGTTTTCCTTCCTCAAAACGGCTTTCGTGAGGTTAAACATTCGTTCTGAGCCCAATTGCCAAAAGGCCGCGATACATTGTAATGAACAGGGGTGTGTGTTTACCACGCCCATAAACTAGACTTTCGTTTGGATAAATATTGGTTCTGCTGTGCTGAAGAACGAAACTTTGGCCTCACGAAACAAACCCGCTATACGGAACATGAAAAATGATAAAACCAACTGTTTATGTATAATAAGAGTTAAATTACTTGCATGAAATTTTCATAGAGTACATACAAAAATTGTGACCAGATTTGCAGCACAAGTGCACAGGTGTCATTTCCAAAACATTACTTGTGGTAATAGTAATGGAGGCAATAGAATGTACATTATTACCTAACACATTATTCATGGTCCAACAAATACAAAAGTACACATGCTTTTTAAAAAAATTCCAAAACCATTGCAATCCCTATGACCCTACCCCATGACTAGTACTAATAAACCTAGTATATATCAATGGATGAATACCATTTAAAATTTCCAAAACCATTGCAAGTGAAAGTGGATTATTTTATAACAAAAGCAAGTGTCTGCTACATACAAAGGACAGTGTACATTGTACACATACATACATACATGTAACATGTACTGTACAGAAAATGGAGTATCAATAGTGGGGGATCTGGCAACTGTATAACACAGAACTATTGCATCATCCCTAACTATATGTAGCTCAACAATACTGTACAGTGGGTATTGGGTGGGAGGTTGTTAATGGTTACACCAATTGTTTCTCCTACCGATACGAAATGGCTAGCTGTGGGAAATATTGTATTATACACATGGTAGTGCCACTATAGGTAGCAGTCATACTCACTTTCCCTTTCATAATGTTGGATTCTGATGGTCCCTTCACAGCAAACAAATGGTTAGGGATTTCACCAGAGTATGGCTGTTGATGTCCCCAAGTACTGAACTCTTCAACAACGATACAGAAAACACAGTATGATAGAAAGGGGTGCTTACAGTATATACATGGCAGGGGCTCATACAGTGGATGTTTCAGTACATGTAATTACGTACTGAAAGGATTTATATCTATATGTAATGCCAGACAAACTAACTCTTTCCCAGTCTACAATATACACAAGTTTTACTCCCTATCAATATTGTGCTCCAGGATCAACGTATGGGAAGCAGTGAGGAAATCGTAGTGAGGGCTTTCAATGGGTAGAGGGTAATAGTAGTCAGCTTGTATATAATTCATACTAAAGTAGCTTCCCCCTCCCTTGTAACGAAACCATGGCTATTTATACATGTACATGTCCCAAATACACACAACTAGTACCAATAAAGTCCCAATAACTCAATATCACTTTACTGAATATAATGCTACAGTTTGTCCACCTGTAGTGAAGCATATACAACAGCCATTCAGGCACACCAACCCATGATTAATTGACATCCCACTAATTATCCTTGATGGGATCAGGTTAACACTAATGGACTTCAGTATACTACTCAACCTCTATACATGTATATATATATAACGACCCCACCCACCCGCACTCACTATATACATACTAATACTGCTATACAAGAAACCCCGCCCACTCTCTCTTACTATACTAGTGTACAAGATGTACCAATGTAAGACAATGTATTAATCTGATAAAAGTGCACAATACAAGACACAGTGAAGCTTAGGAGGCCATTGTGAATAAACCCCTTGTTACAACATTAATCCCACAATGGCATACGCAGAGCTGACACAGTGGGTACGGCTAACCACATACGTAGACATATTATATAAATGTTTATGAAATGCATATTAATTTGAGTGTGTTGACAATAACTACTGTATATAGCGTTGCATATAAAGTATATACACATGTACCTGTAGATACGTGTATGCAATGTTCCTAATTGTCCCAGCACACATACATGTAATTATTTCTTGTGTCAGAATTAGTGATGAACAACCTTCATGCAAAAACATCACCAAACCTATTATAAAGGCAAGAAAAATATATAGGATTAATTTATTAACCACAATAATGTTAATTGTTAGTCCACAAGAAAGACCTGCTGCCACAACTTGACTTTCCTTGAAAGCACTAACGAAACAGAATAATTCATATTTTTACAATAAACAATTGCTATGCATTCATGCAGACATTAGGAAGCTTCTTGTTGATGTTTATACAACACATTAGCACTTTACCAAATAAGGAATGTTGTGGTTTACATATTAATACTATGTTGTAGTCAAGTATAGTAATTAATAGCATAAAACAGTATACATGTACATAGTGTGGTTCAATTACCACAATAAATGTAGCACTTTAAAAAAATTAATGAAATAATAACAAGATATACACTATGACCATGTATACAAAGTGTATATGTACATGTACACATGTACACTATCAACATAACGTACTATACCTACTTGTCTCAGAGCCAGGTGAAATTGTCTTCGGGTCCGTTCGCTGGCATGGAATATGACACATCCACACTGTGTACATCTTGGGCTTGTCGTCCTATAGAGTATTATAAATCGAGAGGAGCTTCTCCTATGAATAATATAATAGAAAATAGAAAATTAAAAAAAAAAAACGTGACTTGCCCTAGTATCTTGCCCTAGTATCTATTTTACAACTCCTCAATATTAATCACCTAGCAACAAAACTTGGATGGAAGCAATCCTTCAATACATACATGTACATGTACAGGTACATTTAAAAGCCTTTTCATCAGAATGGTAGCATGATAGGCTGTATAGAACAGGAAGAAACCTTGCAATGTAATATATACTTTTCCTTTGAAAATGTATACATGTACATGTACATCGTTACACTGACATACAGCAGGAGTCTTGTGTGTACATGTACGTATATTACACCAAATGTACAGTACCACATCTTTACTGATCCTCCAAATTCATAACTTGATAGTATCCAAAGGCCCTGTAATTAGAAAGGTAACACGATAGGCTGTAATAGGAAGAAATAGGTTCCAATGCCATGTACAGTTTTCAATATTACAGTAAAAGAATTACAATACACTGACACATACATGAATCTTTAATACTTGTGTGTATAGTATATTAATATATAATACATGTACATGTACCTCTGATAGCTAATGTGGATTGATCATTGTGGTGAGTCTATACACGGCTGAGGGCAGGTCATGGTTCTGTACACTGGCTGAAAATGAGTTATCAAAAAGTTTGCAAGTGAGTAAGGTACAGAGGGAGTTGTATCCAATAAGGGTGGTATGATAGTACTTTACTTATTAGAGAGTACAGTTAGTACTCTAATAAGAACTACAGCAATACGGGAAATTTAGGTACGATAACATTAACATACACACCATATGTACAATGTACATGTACCTGGTTTTCTCAGTGCTGAATGAGCTTTGTCTTCGGGTCCGTCCGGGTCTGTCCGTTCGTAAGTCGACACATCCACACTGTGTACGCATTCTGGGCTTCATCATGGACACAATAGGCATTAAAAGGAGCTCCTCCTACAAATAGTAATAATACTATTAATTCCAATTTACAAATAATACGCTATAACGCTTGCCCTCTTTTGATCAGTGCTATTCTTGCTTTAGTTACAACCCCTATACCACCATTAGGATTACGATTACAGCTAGCATATCCAACAGTGTTACAGACAACTACATGTATATACTGGTACTGTTGTTGATACATGTACATTACTAAACCAGTCCGTGAATCTAATGGGGAGAATAACAATAATTATTATTTTATAACTTCTATACACACTTTAACATTAAAATCACCTTACTTATTTCCATGGACGCAATCCAATAATATACTGAATGTACAGTATAATGATATTTTAAAAGTGTTGTCATTAAAATCAGAAGAGGGCAGCATGATAAGCTGTACATGCAGAACAGGCAGAAAGGTTACAATGTATTATGCACTTTTACACTCAGTAAAAGAAATCACGTGCATTCAAAAAAGTACATCGTAATGTAATGGATGTATCTATACAGTACAATGTACATGATAGAAATATTTTATCCAAAAACTCTGTAATTAGGAAGATAACGTTATAGGCTATGATAACAGGAAGAAATACATGTAGGTTCCAGAATACAGACCTAGGCGACTGGTGTTATGTTACATGTAGGTTTCAATACAATAAATATGTACACTTCCCAAATTACATGTAAAATAACTCACATTTTAACAAAAACAGTTTATTACATTGTCACATGCAAGTACAGGACTATAGAGTCTTCATGAGTGTACGATACAACAGACATGTACAGTATATATATACCTTTGACAGTTAATGTGAACTGGATTATATGTGATGTTGTAGACGGTCTACACTGAGGCTGCATATGGTTCTTCATACATTAGCTGAAGGGATGTTGTACACATCTACGTAATATGGAAATACATGTAGTAATTACACACAATTTAACATTTACAGTTCCTTGTATGCATTTACCTATACGTATACAGTACAGTGGTCGAAAAAGGACACTTTGGAACCCTATATAAACTGAAGTGCTTTGTCCTTTATAGAGAGGTTGTCCTCTTCTCAGAAGTCAAAATGTATTAGACAAGTCCTTTGGGACATCGATAAGTGCCACATGTTGCCTTATAATTAACATTCCAGCAGAACCGTTTTGGAATACGTGTGTCCCCAGACCACTTTCTGCAAGTAAAAGTGGGCGGTTACACCAGACTACAGTTTTGGATGGAGAAAAGAAAAAAAAATAAAGGTGAGGGGGTGTGTCAATATTTCCATAATGGTGTACATGTATGTAACATATTTGGCTTTTCTTGGCCATTCCCACATCTCTAACTTCCATGACAAATAGTTGAGGAGGACTTGACATGACCTCTACAATATTCAATAATACTTCTAGTTGGCTGTAGTTATCTAGGTGTTATTTACATACGTACCTTATTCTAAGTATGTACAGTATACATGTATGTACCTTATTTAGCCTACTATTATCGTCTACTATTAGAATTGGTGTAAAATAATTTGTAAAAATCAAGCTAGCCAAATACAGAACATACATGTAGGAAAAAACCCCCACTAAAATTAGTGTACTTTTAAAACTAGGCTTTTAAACAATTCTAGAAATCACAAGCTACACTTCTCATCAAGTATCGTGATAGTATGACACTGGCCTTACTTTAGAAACTACATACATTATTCTTGAGGAGAAGCTCCTGCAGTTCTTGAGTTGTTGTTGGTTTCTGTGACATTGATAAAAGGACAGGAACTCCTGAATCTGTTGCAGCCTGTAACTATATCACCACCTTCAATATATTAGCCTGCGTTTAAGGGGTTACCTATTTGAGGAGTTAATTAATTAATAGTTATAAAATAGAGGGGCGTGGTTACTTGTAATCCCAGTGGTAGTTGAGAGGAGACGGATCAAGCTATCTGGGTCACGAAACGAAGGAGAGGAACTAACAGTGGGTGCAGTCACAATAGACCCTCTGGCTGGAACATTCAATACGGAACTGGTTATTGATGTCCTCAAGTACTACGATCTACATAACAGAAAAACACCATACGATAGAAAGGGGTGCTTACAGTACATACATGCATGTACATGTAACTACATAATACGTACATGTTATAATGTACATGTACAAGTACATTATGAAGTTCTGACTACAGCATTACCTATTTGTCTGGTGTACAGAAACATTGTGTCTTGGTCATTTTTGTAAGCCATATAGCCTCTTCAGAGTGTTATAAAGATCACTGCAAAGAATAATGTTTGTAAACTGTGAGTTTAACATAAGTGCATAAACATGTAGAAAGTGAATGTGTCGGTACATGTAATTACGTTACACTGTTGTTACGTACTGAAAGGATTCGTATCCATATTAATGTCAGACAAACCAACTGTTTGTTGGTCTACAATGATAACATACACAACTTTTTCCGCCATGATTTTGTACAGTGTACTATAATATTATCATATGTATGTACATGTACATGTACCTGCATGCTTGTCTCAGTGCCTTGTCTTCGGGTCCGTTGGCCGGCATACTATTGTATGCCGTACACCCCCCCACCACGGTGAGGTGGACCCATGGGGGGGACCCTATAGTAAAGGGAAAAAAAAGAAATTTGAATATTTTACAAAAAAAATTTTGATAACAAAGGTCATTTAGTAAGTCGACACATCCACACTGTACACATTTTGGGCTTCATCCTGGACAATTAGGGATTAAAAGGAGCTTCTCCTACAAAATAATAATAATAATCCACAGAAACAGTTTTCAAATAATACAATATAACTCTTGCCCTCTTTTGATGCTATTTGTGCTTTAGTTACAGCCTCTCTTAATGACACACCACCCTTAGGATTACAGCTACAATATCCAATACTGACTGTTACAAACAACTATATACTGGTATACTGTCATTGATATATTACCAAATCTGTTGGTGAATCTAATAGGGAGAAATAACAATATTATTTTATAATTCCTGTACACACTTTTAACATTAGAATCACCGTCTAACTGATTTGTATGGACACAATCCTTTATTTGACTCCAATAATAATACTGAATGTACAGTATAATAATATTTCAATACCTCATCATCAGAATCAGGAAAATGCAGCATGATCGGTTGTACATGCAGAACAGGAAGAAAGGTTCCAATGTAATACGTACTTTTCCAATCAGTGAAAGAAATCACATGCATTCGAAAAAATACATCGTAACGTACAGAGTCTTGTGTACAACAGACATACATGTACAGTACCACCTCTTTATTGACTCTTCAAATTTATACTGGATAATACCTACAGTATGCAATACATGTACATGATAAAAGTATTGTATCTAAAAGCCCTGTAATTACGTTTAGGAAGATGACATTATAGGCTACTGATATAACAGAAATGAATTGGTTCCAATTTACATGTAATATGTACAGTTCTCAATATTACAGTAAAAGAAGTCACATTTGAACAAAAACGGCTTATGACATTGTCACACGTACATGCACAGGACAACGAGTCTTCATTCATGTGTGTACGATACAACAAACATGTATATATACTTTGACAATTCGTGTGAACTGGATTATAAGAGACAATGTAGTGGGTTTACACACTGAGGCTGGGTACACATAGGGTTTCTCGTACATTGGCTGAAGGGAGGTTGACATACATGTAGAAAGTTCAACGAGTTAATAAAAGTACAGATGGAGAGGGTAGTGTGCTGGTGTATTAGAGAGGCTATGATGATAGGCTGTCAGGTATACAGCACAGCGATACTGAGCAATCTACGTAATAAGAAAATAATGAACAATTTAACCCTTCATGCAGTTCCTATGTAGTATGCATTTACAGTACTTACGTATACAGTAAACTATCACGATCATAGTCTGATATATGGACTTTCATCTAATAAAAACGAAGATCAACACTCACAGTACATGTACATGCACTGCATTAGACATACATAGTGTAATACTGTATAATGATCCAATATGGCAGAATGATGAATTCCACATACACTAACAGGATAAAAAGGGTATACATCTACGTGTACATGTCTTTATCTATATGTGCATAAGGAAGAAATATTTGAACAAATAGTTTGTACATGTACAGTATGGAAAACTTGCTTAAATTAATGGTATATCATGATTTCTCATCATATCCAGTGGGATGTGTCACAGATGTGGTCCTGACATACATAAATAACCCACAGTAACTTCAGAACTGTCGGACCAAGGCAGTTCATATGGTTACTTGGGGGCCCACCAGAAAAGTCTGGAACGAATAAATAACTCGTATACACAGACAACAGAACAAGCAAAGGACCACTTGAAACTGGGGAGCCAACCAGCTCAATTTGTAGATCCTTGCATATTAAAACACAAAACATTATGACCAGAAAAAATAAAATGGTCCATCCTCAAAATTAGACCTTTCAGTCAACCTTAGGAACGACATGATCGTAATGATCAGCATTATGAAAAATGTATATTTTGAAACAGCTTTTATCCATACAACTAGAATTGTGGAAAAGTGGGCGGTATCTTACCCATGTTCTTTCAGCTTTTCCTTCGCTATAACACTGCCCATTAACAAATATATTAATCTGTAGCATACAAGCTATAAAATGTATTTCCTTATCTGTCCCCCAGCCATTTTTATCCATCTTATTTTTGTTTATGTATTTTTTCACTGTGTCAATGGGCTGAGAAAGCGATTTGTCATCAAAACGTATAGACATTGCACATGAATAAGCATTATCCTTATGTGTCATAAAGTTCACCATAGCTTTTCGTAACGCTAGATGATTAGCCTCGGTACCACTCACACCTTTGGATATGGCACGAAATAAACAATTACCATCCCCCATTACTCTGTCCCGCACATGAGGTGCAATTGAAGGACAAGTAACTGGCCTAATTCGCTGTGAGTGTTTTGTCGTTTCCACTTTTGACCACATCTTTATATAGTCCACAGCTGCACACATCCATTCATCAGTCGGTAGTGGTCCAGATACGATAACCATTTCAGCTTGTGTTACTTTGGTTATAGTAACACTTTCATCTTCAGTTTTAATGGTTTGTTTTTTTTTGACTGTCAACGATTTCATATTTTCTAAACAGGAGCTACAGTACCATTTTTTGGTTGTCGGAGGACCGCTTAAACCCACACACTTGAAGTGATACCAACCAATAGCACAGTTGGAACCATCACACAATACCATATCCGGTGATTCCTTACCCCGACAAGTGCAATACTGTTCTCCATCTGGGATGAAAGAATCCTCATCCACACTGTCATCTGCTGCCATTTCGACTTCATCTTCACCATCACGTTCAATAGTATGCACACTTGAACCCAGACTGACCCGAGTCATTTTCTCCAAGCACTCGTCACAATACCAGAACTCCTCTTTAGGGGCTTCACTAAGCCCAACGCAGCCATAATGAAACCAACCAATCCTACAGTCTTCTCCGTCGCAGCATACCATAGAAATAGTTTCTTCACCTTTACATATGCAATATGTTTTCTGTCTTACTACTGTATCTGTATTGCCAAGGTGAGCCGGATTCTGGGGACAGTCAGGTTTGTGACCTTTATGTACATTATCACCACAAATACATAATGCCTCATCTTCGATGTCATAATAAACATCATCCTCATAAAACTCATCATCATAATCATCATCATACTCGTACCCACTATGGTCATCATTACTGCTCCATGCTAGATCGTCAGTAGCGTCTTCAACAGGTATGTCATTCATTTTCTTTTTTTTTGGTATTTCTTTTTTTTTGATTTTCACAGCTTTTTTCTCGCCTTTTTTGTCACTCTTAGGTTGTACATTTCCACAACCTGATGTGTCATAAGAATCATTACCGTGTTTCTTGGACCAATCTATCCTTCGCAAAGACTCCTTTGTTCGCTTTTTATACCGTTCGATTCTTTGTCGCTTAACCTTATTTTCCTTTACTTTGTCTAATCCTCGTTTTCTCCGGATATTAACCTCAGTATAAGCTTCTTCCATTCCTTGATACAAAGGCAATCCCAAGCGTTTATATAAGTCCGGTATCCAATGGTACTCCTTACCTTTCTTGTCCCACATATACGTCATGTTTGACTGTAACAACGCAAGATTGGTAGATACTTCATAATGAAGCCTCTGTAGCGCTACGTCCTTGCTCCTAAAATGGATCATAACACTATGTGAAGCTTCCAGCCAGTTGGAATGACCTCGTTTGAAAACTGGATGAATGAGACTATCAGCCATGGAAGCACGATTATCACATTCTATTTCGTACATTAAGGCATGAAACTCGCACGTGAGTTTGTACTTAGTGGTATAATCTTTCCCACTACAAGATAGCGCTTCACCTCTTCTACAGTTACCGCAGCTACATACTTGTAGAGGATGAAACACGCAACACTGCTTTTTACCATTCTCCTCCCACTCATGTATATTACGTGCATGCTTTGAAAGGGATTTCAAACTTTTTGCAAACTCAACTGCAGACTGTGAGTCTTTCAAAATGTATGAAAAAGTGTTTCTGGCTTGGGTAATAAAAGCGTCAGACAAACAACCACAACCCTTTTTATGATTGCTTTTACAATGGCAAGTAACAGTCGAAATGCTTGGAAATTTTTCACTATGCTTTTTGATAAAAATTTTTGAGGGACTTTTCATTTTTGCATAAGTTTGTAAGCTTTTAAGATGGTTCTTCGCAGCATGTCCCCCGCAAATCATTACCTGACAGTCCGGAAAACATTCCTTTATGCTTTTGGCGGATGATGCATCAGAATCTTGCCACTGCACAGCAATGTTGATGCCTTCCTGTTTTGCTACCTTCATTATTTCACGTGCAGCGTATCCCTCCATTGACTTCGATGTCCCTTGATATAAATCATCGTTAATAACTTTGTCAGAGCCTCTTTGACAGAGGTGCATGTAATATAATAGTGCACCGTTCATATAGTTACGGAGACTAAAAGTGCCATTCTTGGCATGAAAACCACGTGTTTGCCAAACCCCATCACCACAGGTTACAGCCTTTTTCCATGAGCCAAATTCTGTATCACCTAACTCTTTCATTTCATTTTTAGCGTCTGCGCACATTTCTGCAAGCATCTCTTTTGTGATGGGATAGAGGCGCTCCAACATGCGTTGATATGACCCAAATTTGTATACATCAATACCTAGGGCAAGCTTCATTATTTTATCGTATGTAGCAAATAAACAACCCGAAATAATAAAAGCAACAGTTATTGATGCCCCTATATCAGTTACGTTACCCTGCATCGATTGATTTATACTAGACCCCTCAAAATGAATAGGATAAAACCCACACCCATTACATATGTAAGATACACAGAAAGTACCTCCCACTCCTTTCAATTTTATTAAATAAGGAAAAAGCTTTCCTGCACACGATGGGGTATTACAAGATCTTACCTTATTTATATCATTTACTAATTGATTTATTGAATCGATATTAACGACTGCCAACTGATGTGGGCAAGGCACAGGAGTGTACTTACGTATCATACGTTGAGGAGATGGAACATACAGGGGGTCAGCTTTATCTTCACTGGTGGAAAAATTACTTGGCCCTAAAACATCACCATCACTGCTACTACTGCAGTCGCTATCACTGGTACCACTACTACAGGGCTGCTGTTAATAAAAAAATATGGATTATTGACAGTATAGGAATGACATTGTTACATGTACTGTGGATGATATTCCGAAATTGTCAGTGCCTTGCATATGATTGTTAGACATTTGTTTGAGTGACAACATTGTACAGTTGGTGTATACACAATACATATGCAATATATGGCTCTTCTTTTTTTGAATACACATCAGCCGGCACCCAAAGACCTCCTGGTTTCATGTATTGGCTTAGCCCTAATTTTGATAAGTACTCAACATGGCAGAAATTTATCAAGCAATAATAAAAAATAACACACTTAAGTGGCAGATTTAAGATGATGTATAACTGCTGGTATGTATATAGTGTGGAAATGTGTACATACACAAACCATTATTATTTCATCATTTGATAGTTGACTATCATCGGTTGCAATTGATGGATCATCTTCACGTGCACACACTGGAGATGACTCGGTCCATGTTCCCAGCTAGAGCAGTGTCATAATACAAAAAAAAAAGTTATATAAGTATATTTATATGTCATGTAAGTGGGTTTATAAATGCGATATACCACGAATAGGGTGTTATAAGTATGTATTTTATGTTGACAGACAAGATATAAATATGTATAGGTTATAACATCCCTATATAAGTGCGGGGTATATCGTATTATAAACATGAGCCCAAGTGTGTGTTTATAAATGTGATATACCACGAATAGGGGTGTTCAGTATAAGTATTGTATATCACTCTGAAACCCTGAGTTGCTTGTGACAGACATGATATAAACATTAGTAACTAAAATATGTAAACTACTGCCATTATCTCACACAGACGTGAGTGACACTAGTCCGGCGTAGCCCAACCCTCATGTGAAACGAAGGGTCGGGTGTCAGCGCCATACACCTGCTTTTATTCTGAGATTTTTGTTGTTATTAATAAAATTACCCGTAATAATATGGCGGTCGAAGTAGTGTTTGGTGTTACCAAGTTGAAAATGAGCCAAAATAAATGAGTAAAATGGCTACTTAAAACTCTAGTCATGTTTTTGAAGTGTTTACAGACCTTAAATCGAAGAACAAACTTTGTGCTACGAGGGTTAGGCTACGACCAACTAGAGTAACACTATAATATGATGACAACTATATTATATGTTAGTCTCACGTAGCCGACCCTCCCATTACGAACGAAGGGTCTGGGGACATGAACGTATACGACTTGTTCGGGTGCCACCGGACTTCCCGGTGAAAACACTTAAGCCACTTGACAATCGTTACGTCACCGGAAGTGAGCCGTAAATTGATCGTTTTGCATTAGCACCGAGGCATCAAGATCAAGAACATTATTTTCAGCTATACGAGCTTCATTATACACCTTTCTTTATCTGTACCTTATATTTTAAACCTTATTTAATCCATCAATCTTAATCTCGTTGATGCCGCCATGTTTTAATAAGATTAGTTATTATCACTGATCATAACAAATTAATGTTAATAAACCATAGCGGCACTAACGAGATGAAGGTCGATGGATAAAATGTAGCAGTGGTGGATCTAGAATTTTGAAGAGGGGGGTTCTTAATACATGGCGCGTGAAGCGTACTAAAATTTTGTGGAAACCACGCCCACTTCCGGTGTACTACACGCCTGTTGTCAGTGTTGTGCACACTTTTCATGTTTGGAAGTGGATCTAAACGATCTAGAACAAAGAGAATTTTATAGTGCCAGCAACCAGCATCCAATAAACAGTAGGTACTATTTAGAAAATTAGAACAGTTCCAACTTTAATTAAAGTCGGTTTTGACCAAGGGGGGTTCCATGGCACCCTAGGAACCACCCTAAATCTGCCACAGTGTAGTACAAAAGATAAGGCACAGATAAGAAAGGTGTATAATGAAGCTTGTAACTGAAAATAATCTTGATGCCTCAGTGCTTATGCAAAATGAGTGATTTACGCGGTACGGCTCACTTTGTAGTGGGAGGGTCGGCTACACGAGACTAATATATAATATAGTTGTCACCATATAGTGTCACTCTAGTCAGGTATTGCCTAACCCTCACATGAAACAGAGGGTCGGGTGTCAGCCCTATACCTGTTTTTTGTTGTGACCACAGAAATTCTGGAGCCCAATCAGACTGCATAACTCAGCAGACGTCACGATCGAGCCCCACCTTCTGATGCGTTCTGGCTAAATTGCGTTAAGTATACTTACATTGACTGTAGATTTGAATGAAATGGAAGCAAATAGTTCGTTCTTCAAACGAAGGTCTGTAAACACTTCAAAAACATGTTAGAGTCTCAAATAGCCATTGCACTCCTTTATTTTTGCTCAGTTTCAAATTTTTAACACCAAACACCTTACTATTTTGACCACCATATTATTATGGTTAATTATTAATAACACGTAATTTTATTAATAACAATAAAGATCTCTCAGAACAAAACCAGGTATATGGCTGACACCCGACCCTCCGTTTCACACGAGGGTTGGGCTACGCCCGACTAATCAACAATATACTTGTATAATGTTAACATTTTCATTTCATCTTTAAAATTATAGTAAATTTGGATACGTTAACCAGACAATCAATCAAGGGAATCCAT
>JBAHVQ010178225.1:0-16958 GCA_036872915.1 Nanipora kamurai
TGGGCCCACTACCAGAAAGTAGTCATGGCAACAAACACATCTTAGTTTTAATGGATCATTTCACGAAGTGGTGTGAGGCCTTTCCCACTCCGATTGAAAAGCATCAACAGTCGCTAAAATACTTGTCGATAGAATTTTCAGTCGGTTCGGCCCCCCAGCTGTCTTACACTTTGACCAAGGGGCGAATTTCGAAAGCACATTAATGCATGAAGTGTGTGATATAATGGGAATTACAAAGAGTCGAACGACTGCATATCACCCTCAATGTGACGGGCAGGTAGAGAGGCAAAATAGAACATTGCAAGATATGTTAGCGGCGTTTTGCACGAAACATGACTATGATTGGGATCTATGGTTAGATGCGGTAGTTTTCGCTTACAACACTAGTCGGCAGGAGTCACTACAAACTTCCCCATATGAACTAGTCTTAGGCCGTATGCCCCGATTACCCTTAGAATTAGAGTTAGGTTTTCCGCTTAAAGAACCTAGGACCCAATCAGAGTACAGTCAGTCTGTTAGGAAGATCTTTCAAGAGGTGAGAGAAGTAGAGAAGGTAAACCTAGAGAAAGCAAGGAAGAAATAAAGGAAACGTAACGAGGAAAACAATCGAACTTAGCGTCCATTTGCATCAGGAAAGACGGTATATTTGCGCATACCGAAGGGATGGAAATTCAGTGCCTTTCGAAGTTATTTCTAGGTTGGATGTTGACTACAAAATAAAATCAAGCAAAGTTAAAATTACAGTAGTTCATCATAATCGGTTGAAGCGCGGCTATGCACCGTTAAACAACGATAACCTTGTCTGTCCTGCTCGAGAACTTGGGGGCGACCAGGTGGTTTATACTGTTCCCTCGAACAACGTTCAACCTGATTGTGACAATGCTCCGCTCACTCCACGGGTTAGCACTAGGAATCTCAGGCAAAATGTCCATCCGCCTGATCGGTATGGTTATGTTGCACGATAATGCTCTCAGAGGAACACAGTTGTAAATATAGAAGTTTGTAAATATAGTAGTTTGTAAATATAAATTAAACATTGCAATTTTTGTGGGCAAGAATATTATTTTTGTGGGATGGTGTAACGTGTTAATTAAAACAGACTGCTTCCGGACAGTTAAATATATATTGTAATAGGATAGACTTAGGCGGCAGAGAGAGTGAGCGTGAACCTAAAGTGAGAAGGTTGCACATGCCAAGCTAGACGAATATATTATTAAAAAACCCGAGTGTGTCTTTTGTGTCTTGTACTTCGGCACGTTACATTTCTGCGGTAGATTTAACGCATGGATAAAGAGTAGTTTTCAATATTTTTACCGTATTTCCTCGATTAAGTGTGCGGGCGCGGTTATTAAACTTGAGACTAAAAGCAGGGGTGCTTATTTCTGCGGGGCGCTTAATCGCGGAGGGGCGCTTATTACAAAATGACAGAATCATTAATTATGTCAAAAATAAGTAAGTCATTTTTCATGAAAAATGCAAGACGATAACCTACGTCTAACAATAAAAGCGAACATTTACAGGAAGTTTGTTTATATATCGTCAGTCGAAGTAACTGCATAAGGTGACTTCAACAAAACTTTTACATAAATAATCTTTACAATCCTATTCTACATCAATCAGCTCATCATCTTCTCCATCAGCATCGAAGTCCCAGTACTGCTGCGGCATCGTCAACAACAGAGTCTGTGACGTTGTCGAGCGGATTCTATTGGTTTTCGTCAATGCCTCTTGCCAAAACTCTTAACCGGTCGGCTCCATCTTTGCAAGGTTAATTTTCTATAAAACAGTGGATTTGTTCATCTTCACTTCCATCAGTGGCGAGGCATATTCCACAACTACGAAATGACTTTGAAATCATATTTCTGTCCAATTCTTGCCATGCTTCAAGAATCCAGTCAACGAACTTTCGGCGTGGTGGTACTTTCATGTTCCCGTGCACAGTGTATTCGTGTATGCCTTCGGCCATATATTCGTCATATTTTCTAGTAATGTATCCCTTAAAAGGCTTGTTCCAGGATACACCTGGAGGCTGGATGTATTTTGTGCATCCACCAGGAACCACAACAACATCGACCTTACTTTTTGCAAGCTTCTCTTTAACTGAATCAGTAAGATGACAGTCAAAATAGTTTTACGTAAGAAACCTGCGAGCAAATGAAAACTTTCCGATCACTTTATCAACTCATTCTTCAGTCAAAGTTTCGTTCATTCATGTGTTAGTAGAAATAGAAAAAAATCATCTTGCAGGAAATTCTTCGTTTAACGCCTTTGTTTCTCTTGGACGACTAGTAAATATTCGTCAAGCTCGTTATCTCAGAAAAATGATTTCTGAGCCCTAGACGGAAATCGAACCCGCAACCTTCTGATGACCGGCGAGACGCTTTAACCATTGAGCTACCACGACTCAGATGGTGAGCCTGGGTGCAGGTTCGTCATATGTATAGATCGTATTCATGTGACGTCACGGAATAATCGGCCCCCATGTTGGTGCACATCTACCCACGAATAGCATATGCAAATTATCTAAACAAATCCCGTGACAGCTTAATTTAAAATGAACTCTGACCAAAATTCGTTCTTTTCTTTAACTGATACTGACACAGAATTATCATTTCCCTTTTCTCAATATGCTAAGAAGTTAGAAGGGAAAGTTAGACAGCGCAATTTGCAGAAAATATCGACGATAAGAATCGATCCCGTTCTGATGGAAGGGAAACGCTTTGAGCCGGACTGCCTACCTCCCCTGTCGAATCGACTGATTTAGTATGCTATCTAGTTTTGGAAACTAGTTTCTACACTCAGCAGCAATTCAAAGCCTTCAGAAATCTTGAGGTATACAATTAAATGGTCTCTGGATTTATAACAAACGTACAAGGACGTGCAGTTGCTGAAAAATTTGTTGTGTTGGCTGAGGTGCGACATTCTCAGCGCATGAACAATGCATTGATTTCAATTTGGATCATTATTGAAAAGGATGGCACCATTAACTGCGCTCACAGTTTGGGGTACAAGGCAGGATTAGCTGAATCTTGCTCACATATTCCAAGTGTGCTGTTCTACCTTAAAGCATGGGCTAAGGTAAACGGAAAGCTTTCCTGTACTCAAATGAAGTGCTCATGGATCCTACCAAGCTTCGCGAACGACGTCAAGTACACTAGAGCCAGGGACATTAACTTCAGGTCGGCCAAAAAAATGAAAGCCGACCTTGATGCATGTATCGGCAAGATATCTGAAACGCCAGAAACTCAAACAAACTCGGGTAAAAAACTTGCGCGTAAATTTGAAGTGCCTGTGCCGGGTGAACCGGAAATGGAGAAGTTGTGGTTTCAACTCAGCGAATATAAGTAAAAGCCAGTAATATTTTCGCCTATCTCTCCTTATTCTAAAAGCTATGTGCTACCAAGTCGTAAAATACCAACAGTAATGGATCCTTTTGACAAAAAATACTTAGATTTATCTTACAGTGACTTACTGAAAGTCTGCCAAAACATCAAGATAGAAATAACAAAAGAACAAATTAATCAAATTTAAGTTGACACCATAAAACAAGCTAAGGGTAATAACTTTTTAAAAAATAGAGCAGAAAGTATTGGAGCATCCCAGAGTAAGGCTGCTGCCTCAACTGACCCTTCACTCCCTTCACAGTCGCTGATACAAAGTGTTTGCTATCCACAACTGAAAAAGATTGCAAACAAGGCAATGCTACACGGATGTAAACATGAAGCAGGGGCAATCCATGTATATGAACAATTTATGAAAACGAAACACATCAATTATAAAGTTATAAAATGTGACACTTTCATAAATAAGGATCATCCATGGATGCATGCCACTCCAGATTTCTTATGTTGTTGTGATTGTTGTGGGTAAGGGTGCGGGGAGATCAAATACCCCTCCTGCATTGAGAATGTTGATTTTGATGCCTATGATAAACACACATCATCATGCCTTAAAAAGAGCAATAACAATGAATTTCATCAACTGAAAAACCATCAATATTATTATCAAGTGTAACAACAACTTTTCACAACAAATCTTAACTACTGTGATTTTGTAGTTTGTGCAGTTGGAGCAAAACAATCAAATGGGTCTTGTTAGTCAAAGCATTACTCCTGGGAAACATCAATCTCAACAAGGCACAAATAGATCCTATGTGTTACTGCAGACAGGAAAGTGAGGAGGATGGTTTTAAATGCATACAACCCTGATTGTGCAATAGGAGAATTCCACATGTCATGTCTGGGTATTACTGCTATTCCAAAGACATGGTACTGCCCTAACTGTAGGACTTTACCACAGTTCAAGAGAGGAGGTAAAAAGCAAGCACTAAATGATGAACCCTAAAGGTACAATCTGTTTGTGTATGCAAAGCTGTTCCAAATTGCAAGGACAAGCTTGTAAAGTGCACCAACGAAGGCTGCAATAATGGTAAATTTTTCCACCTCACATGCCTCCTGTGAAAGCGCAGGCCAAACAACAGTAAATCTTGGCTGTGTCCAGTCTGTTCTATAAGGAATGTTTCCACCTCACCAGCCACTTCAAAAGCTACACCCACTGCTAACCCTAAAACCACAGCCACTATTAACCCTAACCCTAAACCCACTGTTAATCCTAATATTAAACCCACTGTTAACCCTAATGCCTCACCTACTGTTAACCCTAATGCCACACTCACTGTTAACCCTAATGCCACACCCGCTGTTCATTCTAATGTCTCAACTAAAGTTACATGTACTGGTAGCTCCAGCTCGACCGGGGTAAAATATATTAGAACTGTTAATCACAGTAATAGGCCACCCTCCAACAAGTATGCATCTGTTTGGAAACTTGGAAACTATGAGTATGGTCTGATTGCTTCACCAAGTGGATGGTTAGACTGTGTTATTATACATGAGGCTCACATTTTATTGTGGAAAATAAACAGTGAAATATAAGGATTTCAAAGACCAACTCTAGGCCCAGTCAGGCAATTTGACATCACATCTGGACCATTTATTCAGATACTTTACATTAACAATAATCATTGGGTGTGTATGACATCCATAAACAGTCTCCCTGGCTATGTTAACTTAGTAAACAGCTTAGCATCTCCTATAACACAGGAGGTACTGGAGTTGGCAGAAAACTTAAAAGGACCAACATCCAGGGGTGTTACCCAGGTGCCCGTTCAACAACAACAGAATGGCAGTGATTGTGGTGTCTTTTTAATTGCCTTCGCAACAAGTCTGGTTTTCAGACAAAATTCAGTAAATGGCAGTTACGTTATTCCAAAGATGCATCCACACTTGATTCATTGTATAAAACATGGACACATGTGCCCTTTTCCTACCACTTAAACTTCTATGTGAAAAAATTAATTAAAGGAAAAATAGTATAATTTATTTAATGTCTCATTTTTGACTAGAAAATTGTAAATCTAATTGTAAATCTTTAAAATCAGCAAAATTGGTTGTTTCAAAAAGGCTGCTAATCGTATATGCAGATAGCTTGACTGAAAGCTGTGATAATCACAATTTTACAAATGACCTTACCAATGACTGCATTAAGGTTGCCATCATCAATGATAAGCCTCAGGAACATTTTCTGCACAAGTTTTAAGACCATATTTTTGACACAGGACTTTGAAACTCATAAACAAATATATACTGACTTTATAAGCTTATAATATGAAGACTGAAACCTTCATGCAATTGACAGTATGAATGCATGTTCTTTAATAATGAAATAAATAAATATTTTCAAATGACACTTGTGTTTATCAATCAAAAGCTACAATTCCTGGACACAGGTTTGTTAAAGCAACACAGACTCTTATTATTCTGTCAATCATTAGTATTTTATCTTCTTGAGAGCTATTGCAGTTACACTGCAAAAAGTCTATAGGAAAAGGTCCAGTTAAAACAAGATATTTACATCTCAATAGCCCAATCACCTTTTCCACGTGACTACGCACATTGGCAGTTCCTCGTGTACGCTCAACATCTTCAGGGTCAAGGTGATCCGTCCCCTTAGTAAAGGCTGGCATAGGAAGTCGTGCACGGTGACAAATAAGTGTATCCTGAATAGTAAACCCTCGGTCAGCTAGTATCAAGTCACCTGGTAGAAGTTTTTTCAAAATGTCACAGTTTTCAGTCAGATACTTATCAAAAGTCCTTCCACCCCATGCTTCTGAATTAACAGAAATGGTGCCTTGTGGGCTTATGCCAATCAATACTTTGACAGTGTTGTGACTTTTGTAGTTTGAATAGGTCTGAGCTCGTGCTATGAGGTTGGAAAGACTATTAATAAACACTTCAAAACAGTCGATAATCACTGTTGTCCTGTTTCCAAACGAATATTGGAAACACTGAGGCATGCTACGCCATAGGTCTTCACGTTCAGGCAACTTTGTCAAGGGAGAAAGTTGAACGTCTAAGGCAGTCATCCATACTGAAAATATGCGTGACACAGTTGCTTGTAAAACATCAAACTGGTATGAAAAATCTTGCATGGGCATGTTCAAGTACAGCGTCATAAGAGTCAGTATAAATTCTCGAAAAGAAGATAAAGTAGGCGATCTTCTTACTACATGAGAGGACACATGTCGATACACTACCATCAATATATCAAATGCCGGCAACCCAGTGTAAAAGAGTACCTTTTTATCATCATTAGCAAAATATTCCTCATCATAGCGCTTTTTGTAGTCTACTCGAAATAAGTAATCAAACTCATCAGTTTGAGTTGATGTCCCAGTCTCGACAGACTCCTCATCCATTGTTGAATCGCTTTCAAATGAAATATCTTTTATTTTCAGTCCTTCTTTAATTATTTTCTGTATTTTAGCTTCTTCTCTTGCTTTCTGGTGCTCGAGTTCTCTTTCCTTGGCAAGTTCCCTCTTCGCTGCTAGACCTCTAGCTCTGTTGTCTCGTTTGGCTGCTGATTCTAAACTGGATAAGTGTTTTTCTTTAGAAGCACATTTATTATGTCCTAGATGCAGGGATAGTGTCCAGTCGGGATCATTTTTTTCCATCAGTGGAGCTGCTTGTCCCGAAATAAAATGCTTGCCACACACGCGACCACTTTCTAAAATGGCGTCCGTGAGATCCTCGCTACTGATCGCCGAAGTCCACGACTTATGACGTTCCTCAGACAACGTTTTTATTTCTTCTCCTTGGTTAGTGATTATGGAAGGTATTCTTGGCATACATATACCTTTATCGAGCACATTTCAGGTTGCACAACCAACAATCGTACACAAAACCATCTTGCTCGTTTCGCTTCGCTTATATTTGTTTACAATACATGTGCACTAATATGGCGGCCGATTGTAAGTAGATCACGTGAATGGATACGATCTATTGCCTAAGCGGAAGTCACGATATGATAATGATGGAAATACTTAATTTAATTCAATAATGATGATTAATAATGATGGTAATACTTAATCTACCAAGCTCCCACATGAACCAAGTTTGTGTTCAGCATTAAGTATTTCCATCATTATCATACACTCTAGCTTGCCATCTGAGTCGTTCTAGCTGAATGGTTACAGAGTCTTACCGGATAACCAGAAGGTTACGGGTTCGATTCCAGTCTAGAGCTCCGAAATCGTTTTTCTGAGATAACAAGCTTGACGAACGTCCACTAATCGTCTGATATTTACCAAGATCCCACATGAACCAAGTTTGTGTTCAGCACTAAGTATTTGTTTCTCTTATTGCTCCTTTAATCACGGTTTCAGTTTGGTAATATCTGCTTTAGCTGTCAAATAGATGGAAACTCTTAACTTTTCACGAGCAGTGGTTTTGAGGCTCACTGACTTAACGTCTGTGCTTTCAACTGTGGTTTCTGAAAGCATACGAGCCCAAACACCTGTTTCGTCCATGGCAATCGCATCGTTTGGTTGGTATAAGTTCCTTCGTAACAGTCGTCTCACTTAATAACCAACAATTTTGTCGATGAGGTTACTCGGGTCTTGCTACTTGAGTCGTTTTCCTTCGAAGAATTAAGCAATTGCGTTTCATGTATTTCTCAAGCTAACCTCTGTTCGTTGTAAATTCTTCAACCGAGTGATGCTTGTCAGACTCTTTTAGCGATAAGGCCTTGCGCATGATTAACTTTCATGAAACATGAAGTCTTCCAATCCATCGATCTAAAACCCATTCCAGTAGTTCATCTTCTTATTCATTTAGTTTTGTCTTTCTTCCTCCCCCGTCTAGTCGAGCTCGCTTTCGTCCGCTAGAGCTTCCCTTCATTTGCCACAACTTCTCTTTCTGCTTCTTCCATTCCCAAACCCTTTTCACAGCGATACCTAATTACTTAGCCTTAGCGTGATTTCCATGTACTTCAGCAAACACTACAGCATCCATTTATATTCAATATTGTAAATTTTCAGTTTGCAAGCTTTGTGAGAATGACTCGTCTCTGCTTTCTGATTTGTAGCTATGTTGATAAAGTTAACTTTGGTTTCCTCAGCTTTGTAAATTTTAACACTGGTTAAGAAATGTATTTTGCCACGTAGCCTGAACACAAAAGGTGGGTGACAACAATTTTTTATGTTATGTCACTTTATCTGTCAACGCAGGAGTAAACGCATACATCTGATTACATATATCACTGGTATTAGGTAATAACCATTGTTCTCTTGACCAACTTGATGGCTCGAGTTGATGGTATACCAAAATGGAAAATGGCATATGAAGTGTATTTTGGGAGTGTTATACAAGAACATCATGTTTACAAGCAAATCTGGAAACCTCAAATAGGCGAGAAGCTTTTATGTATGTCAGATAACCGGTCCGAAGATCGCTTGCATGACTTAAATTCAATTAGAATGTTCAAAGACAAAATAGAAAAGACTGACAATGTAGAAGAGGAGCATAAATTCGTAGGACATATTCCGATGGAAATTTCTTTCCTGATGAAATGCTTCCTGAGGTCAAGAGACAATAACTCCCTCAAAGCAGAGGTGAATGGTGGGAGGAAACGCGAGAATGGTTTAGTCGTTCCATAACCATGATATAACATAACATATAATATAACATAATTACACGTGGAGTTGGTGAAAGCGAAAGAATTGTACAGGTATATGGACATAAATGTGAATGATTTTCAGTTAAAAAAGAAAGTTTGCTTCTAGAACTTAGTGAGTAGATGGATGCCTATTTGGGAGGGGGGGGCACTTAATCAAGGGGGTTGCTTATTTAAGAAACCAACGTCTACAGAGGGCGCTTATGCGAGGGAGGCGCTTAATCGAGGAAATGCACTATATGACATATTGTGTAAAGCAGTGTATAATTCTACATCCACTTCTACATCTAAGTCTACATATTATTCAGTGGGTAAAAATCCAATTATTAGCTCACGAACTATAAAGCTAAAAACTATAAACTATGAACTAAATATGAAGCAATAACACAAATATATACAATCTAACTATTAAGTTCAATTTTGAAAACAGATCAAGAGTCTGGTAGAGTTATTGCCTTGGGGAGGCAGTTCCACTCATTTAATATTCTAGGATAGAAGAGTAATTAAAAATGTCTTTTGTAGCTAATGATACTTTCTAATAGATAATTACTGACGTTAGTGACAGCTATTGTTCGTTGTCTTGACGATAGCAGGGATTTTAGGCAACGGCATAAATAATTTCTTTTGAATTTGCTTTTGTTCTGCCTTTATATCTTTTAGTTGCAGTCTGTCGCTTATGAGTTATGTCGATTCTTATGTGACACACTTCATTACATTTCTTTGTCTAGCCTTTTGTCAGATCTTGCACGCTAGCTTGCGACGCAAAAAAAAGCTTAATTATCTCTTTGTGAAAGCTTTTTACTTGATGACGGATTTGGAAAAAATTTGCATATTGTAATAGGGGAGACAGACCTATTTTTCTTTCATTCGACTCAGTTCAGCTTAACTAGTGCGCTGTTTGAAACAAACATGGATGATTTTTCAGTTGATGAAAATTTTTAGATTACACAATCGTCGACGCGAAGGGAAAGCGCAATAAACCCGACAAAAAACCTGAAAATGTAGTGGCCGTGACGAGCTTCGGTTTCTTTGAAGGTAGATTACTGAATTTTACAAAGTATTGAGTTTTCGTGTTGAATTTTAGCCTAATCAAAGGTGCTATATTTTCGTGTATATAGAGACATCGATGTTAATTTGTTTGAGGCGGCTAGTCTTTTGGAGGGCGAAAAAGCGCGACGTACGGAGACCAATAAAGAAACTGAAAATGTAGTGGGCGTGAAGAGCATTGAGTTACTTGAAAGTAGTTTGCTGGGTTTTATCGTATTATTCATTTTCACGTTCTGTGTTAAGCTAAAAAGGTCCTTTACTTTCGTGTAGGGAATAGATTTCGAAAGCCAATAACTTCTTCAAAGTGCGAAATGTTCGAGCGAAGTTGAAGATCTGGGGCAAGTCGAAAGAAGTGGCGTTAGTTATTGAGAACGTTCGAAGAATGGCGAGCCGCACGAAATCATGCCGTGACTTTTAACAACGACAGCTATCGCGACGAACCACTTATCAACGCAAGTTTAGATGAAATGTCTGACGACGAGTTGGACTTTTTCCTTGCACGTTTCATCGCAGAAGTGAGAAAAACAGACGGCGCTGAATACCCTGGGAGGACTATATATGAAATGATAAATAGCATTCAAGGTTATTTACGTGTTGAGTGTAAGCGTAATGTAAATTTAATCAAAATAACAGCCCGTGTATTTAGAAATTTAAACTCGGCTTTAAATTTTGTAATGAAAGAAAGAGCCGGCCAGGGCATTGGGATGGAGACTGAGCAAGCTAAATTCATTACAGAAGAACTAGAAAATTATTTGTGCGAGCATGGCTTCTTAGGTAGCACGAACGCAGCGTTGCTTGGAGATACTTTGGTTTATGTATTAGGCATACAATTTGCTTTAAGTGCTGGGCAAGAGCACAGAAACTTGAGGCGTAAAAACTCGCAGCTATCGTTACAAGTTGACGAATTCAGTGATGAATATTTGCAGTATTACGAGGATATCAGCAACACTAACAACGGTGGATTAGCCCATTTGCGTATTAAGAGAAAAGATGTTCGGGCGTATCAGAATTTAAAAAATCCCGAGCGTTGTCTAGTTGAGCTCTACAAGAAATATTTGTCTCACGTTCCGAGCGATAACGCATTTTATTTGCGAGCTTTGCCAAAACCAAATGGGCAGGTTTGGCACTATAAAAAAGCTGCGTGTAGGGAAACATTAGGAAATGTCGTGAAGTATACTATGAAAGAAGCTGGGTTTAAGGGGCATTTTACAAATCATTCTCTGCGTCGTAGTTGTGCTACAAGATTGTATGATGCCCGAATACCCGAACAAGTAATTCAGGAGACCACAGGCCATCGGTCATCTGATGGGATTAAGGCTTATAAATGCACCTCGTCTTCCCTTAAGAGAAAAGCAAGTGAACTATTGCAAGGTACTTTTCTTCAAGCTGAAATAGATGTAGAATACAAGAAGGGCGCTAGAAATTTGTCTGAAAACTTTAAAGAATTGAGTAAATGTGTGAGGGTCTTTCGCCTGAGCTTGCAACGAGTGTAGAATGTAAAACCAGGACAGACGTAAAACAAAATTTTGATAAAGTAGCGCCTAGCTGTGATCAGTCAATTGTTATTAACACAGATTACACAAAGATAGTTGTTTCGTACCAATGACTGGTCTTAAAGTTCACCGTCTATTGACTATGACTGCTGCTGCTGTGTTTAGGAGTTTAGTGTGTATGATAACTGCAATTAGTTATCGTCTCTTTGAAATTTGTAGTGCTCATTATACCGTGTGAAAATGCCTTTTGTGTTGTGTTTATTTTCACTCTTTATTCAATATATAAGATAAGACGCTCTTAAAAAGCTGGATGCAATAATTTTTAGATTACAGTGAGCTAGCTGCAATAATTTTTATATTGCAGGGTGCCATTTAGCGCGTATATTATTTACTCCTGGCAATTTCCCTACTATCAAATGAGACCGCTCCCGTTTTTCTGAAGAATCTAATCCTATTCATGGCATTCCATCATATAGCACAGAGTGAGAACAATGGGTTATTATGACCACCAGTAATTATATATTTATATTTATGGCCATTAGGAATTTTCGTTTCTTGATTTGGTATCAGAAAATCGTCAGTATTAAGATCTAATAAGGTGCGACTTAATTTAATATTCAACACGGCAAGTTGTTCTAATTTTCTTTTGGACTCCTTGGATTTCCATTCAAACTCCTTAATCACTTCTGATACACCTGTTCCCGATTCATTATTCCCCATACAAAATCCTGCTGCTGATCTCTGGACTCTTTACACTTTAGGAATGTGTTTTTTTATAATAAGGGTCCCATGCAGTAGATGCATATTCAATCTTCGGTCTCACTAAACTTTTAAAGACAGTTTCTTTGACCTCTCTCAGACAATTCGTGAAATTACATACTCAACACACCGTTGGTCTTACGCGTCATGTTTAAAATGTGAGATGACTATTTCATTTTATTGTAAATTAATACGTCAAAGTATGGATGGCTTTCGAATTCTTTTGATACTTTACCCCAGAACGCGTACTGCTCCTCGAAAACCTTCGCTTTCTTGAAATGGACGTCATTTCAAGTGCAAAATTTTAGATTTGAGAATTTCTGATGATCTGAGATGGAATAAACATATTGCAGAAGTCGTAAAATAAGCCTCATCAAGACTTTACTTTCTACAGCTGCTGGAGCGAGCCAAAGTTGCAACAAAATACTTAATATATGAGCAAACTCAATCTACAGAGCGTATAGTGTAGGTGTTTAGCACGCTTGGATATAAACGAGAAAAGGCTCGTTCTTCAAGCTTTGTGAAAACACAGAAAAGTTGTGAGCTCCCCAAATTTTTCAGGTCCCAAATTTACATCAGATTTGTTTTCGAGCCCTCATGGTCTAGTGGTAAGACAACCGTATCGGCAATCCGGAGACGCGGGTTCGATTGCCGTTGGGGAGCTCACAACTTTTCTGAGTTTTCACAAAGCTTGAAGAACGAGCCTTTCGTTGTTTATATCCAAGCTTGATAAACACCTACACTCTACGCTCTGTAGATTGAATTTGCTCATACATAGACCACATTACAGGCATGTCTCAGCTTTCATCAATGAAAGCTTGAAAAATACTTAATATCCTTTTATCTTATTTGTAAACGGCCAGTTACCGAATATACCTGTCAAGTTTTCCATAATGCTCTGTCTCAATATTTGTCTGATGACTTGGAAAAATTACAATACCGCGCCCTTCGAATTATATACCCATCAATGTCATACACATATGCACTTAAGATAGCAAATCTAGATACATTATACAACCGGAGATAAATTTTAACTACTGGATTGTTTAAGGATATTGTAAGTAATACTAATCATAAACTATAAGGTCTTCTACAAAATATAAAAAATTCAAACGAAGGAAGTGTTGTTTTGAAATGCCTATCGGTAAAACTAATAGATGTAGAAACAGTTTTTTAATGTTTAACTCTATTCGTACCGACCCCTTAAATATAGGTCGGGAGAGAACTATGAAAACTTTTGCCATTTTTGGTTACTTCCTGTTAAATTTTGCATCACAAATTGAGTGAGAAAAGTGTTTTTTCGCGCGTCGTGACCGTGACATGAAGTCTAGCAAGAATTTTTCGATCGCTTTTTGAATCTTCCCGGACCGTAATGAGTTAATAAAATGAGGAAATTTTTATTTGAATCAATCGTTGTTCTTAGTGATGTATTCATATATATTTAACCTATTGTTTTTTAAAGTTGATTGCAATTCAGCCGGTCTTTTCAGGCTTATTAAACTATCTCTCTCCGAAGTGTAAAAAAATGATCTTCAGTTGTCGACAGTTTCAGATAATTTTATTCAATGAGGGACGTGATAAAATTCTAAAATAAAACTATTAATGTTTGGAGTGTCCATATACGTAGGCTATATACTTACATAGATGTATATATATACATACATACATACATACATACATACATACATACATACATACATACATACATACATGCATACATACACACACTTGGGTATATTTGTTTCCCATGTATAACTTTTTCACGTATTGATAGCTTATAACAAAATATAACGACGAGGTAATGTCAACTATAAAATAAATGGCATATTTCACGAAGTCTTACAATATTGGCAAACGAGCATGCAAAATACGATAGCCTGGTCTTTCGCGATAAAATTCTTCATATCCATTAATAGGCGTTTTTAACCTACAGTGAAGTAAAAATGAAAATTCTATACAAACAAATCTTTAAAAATGAATAAAAAAGACAAAGAAGATAAAAAAGATAAGACAGATAAAAATATAGCTGGCTAACGGAAGACGATTTTATTAACTTGCTATAAGAAAAGGAGACATCTTGGACGTGGAAATTGTGTTGATATTTTCTTTGGGATAATTAGGATAGTGAAGCTTAATGTACTCTGTACTTAATCACGAATCTTTTTGTATCAAGCACAAATGAAAGTAAAGGTTGTAAAATGAGAGTTTCTGGGATTCGGTCACAAAGGTCGTTCTAAACGCTCATGCATGAATTAGGTTATTGTAAATCATGTGTGATTTCTCATAGTCATCGTAAGTTATAGTACAGGCTTTCCTCGCAAATTTCACCTTTAAATTGTACACTTTCACGTACAGTTCCTGGGACGTTAAAGCCTTCGCGTGCAAACTTTGTTGTTTACAAGTTACTTTCAGGGAACTTGCCAGTAATTTTATAGATGATTTAATCCTGACCACATCGGTGCATTGGTATGTTCGAAGCAAACGTAATATCGCTGGGAGATTCAGGCCACACAGTTGAACATTTTGAATTTTTATATTGCAACTATGATAATTAGGTGATATTGACATTGAACTAAGCTTTGAAACCTAGAGATCCGTCGAAAACATTAATGGTCCATTATTCTGGTTTCGACATTTTGTGGCAACAGTCTGTTTTGTCCAATTGAAGAGTGGAAGTTTGGCTTTTGTTTGAAAAAAATCGCCTATATTTTGAGCGGAATCTCATTGATTTTCCTTTTTGCACTTCCACTGTTACGTTAGCAACTTTTTGTTTGATGTAGTCCCGTTAGACTTCTGTACATAGCTTTAATACAAATTATCAAATTGATGAATAATTGATGAATAATTAATGAGAGCAGCAATCAATCAAAACGGAGCATTCAAGTTACATGTATACTTTTGTAAATCTTAATAAAGATCAACAGTTGGACCTGAGTGATGTTTATCAAAGTTAAGAATACTAATTAGCCTTATTAGTATTCTCTATCAAAGTTAAGAATATAAATAAGCTTCATTCTTTTGTTCATTTGAAAAGTAAGTTAAAATATTCGCGTCCGATCTTTACGGGATTTACAATGGCTCGTGCTTCGCACTCGCCATTGTAAATGCCCATAAAGATCGGCTGCTCATATTTTAACTATTACATAAAATATACAATGGAAGGTTAAACGCCATTATGTTTGCTTTGAATTCATTAGGACTGCTCTGTGCATTTTGTCGACCGAGAAGCTTCCCGTACATCAACTCAACAATCGAAAGCAAGATCAAAATGATTTCCTTCATCGCTCACCTGGTAATGTTTATCCACGGCATGGATGTGAGCTTTTTTCTAGAACAGTCGACTGACGTACTGTTGCACTTGCAAGCCACGCAAAGTAGATCTATCATAATAAAAATACAAAAAGAGAGAGACATATTTCGATTAAGTTTGGAATAGAATGAACATTGAAAATCTGCTGTGCAAACCGAAAGACGAACTTGTACTACCTTATCCCCACATGTAACGTGAAAGCAACGAAAAACCGAGACACATTAAATCACAAATGCAAGTTTATTCAAGAGCCGAAGACAATCAACTGGATGCCTTTCGTGCTTAACAAAAACGGCCAATTATGAAGTATAATGAGTAATAATGACCGCCTAAGTAATAATGACCGCCTAAATAATAAACAACAAAAATCACGAACAAAGGAAAAAGTCGTTTGCAAGACATCGTAATGCAATAAATAGATATTCTAATATCGTCACATCCTTTCCGTTTATTAAAAAAGAAAGCCCTATCAAGTTCGTTCAAGTGTTGTTCGGCTTAAAATCTGTCTGGAGATTTTCTTACTCAGGTCGATCTTCTCAATTCTGGATGTTTAGGATCTTCAGAACTACGAGTAGGAACATCTTTACACGTAGGTATTTCAATTGACTAGTCCGGTCTCACCAACACTTCTAGTTTGCAAAATATTTGCGATTCTCTCCCCACAGTACTAACTAATAGTCAGAAAACTGTTCAGCAATTTTCCTCAGATGGCATCTATTGACGTCTGTACCTTTGACTTCCACAAACCACTTCATACGAACGCGGACCAACTTGTTTCATACAAGTCGCAAGAGACGATTTCTTCTCTTCGGGCAATCTCATACGTACCACCTCCCCAGGTATCAGACGTGGTAGCACACGAGCTTTAACATCATAGTTTTCTTTCTGTTTCTCTTTGGCTTGCTCTAAACCAGCTGAAACTCTCTCATTTGGGATCACTCGAGACATTAATAGGTCAGCCATTATTGGAAGTCGGGTCCGAGTTCTTCTAGAAAATAATTTCTGCGACGGACTTGCACCATCTTCGCTTAGTGTATTTCTAAAATCCAGTAACGCCAGATGAATGTCAGTTTTCGACAACATTGCGTTCTTCATCACCAACTTACACGTTTTCACCGCGTTTTCAACTTTCCCATTAGACTGCTGGCGCAAAGTTGAAGGCATTAAATGTTTATAGACATTTTAAATAAACAACAACTCTTTTTAATGATGTTAAAGCTACTCCGAGTGACGAACCATACCGGACAAGTAGAGAAAACGCTACTTGGCCCGGCAGGGAATCGAACCCGCGACCTTCGGTTTACTAGTCCGACGCTCTACCAACTGAGCCACAGGTC
>JBAHVQ010178236.1:2162-16956 GCA_036872915.1 Nanipora kamurai
GCTACAGTACATGCATGTTAATTTAATAATATTCACAAATTGTTTATGTTAACTATAACCAAAGTAGCAGATCTTTTACTGCAGTATGCATGTCTTCAATAACTCCCAATTTAAATTCAGACTTAACTTTTACACCTGAGTTCGTAAAATGCTGTGCAACAAAAAGAAGGCATTCAAAGACTTCAAGGTGGAATTGTTATTTTACTAATGTCTGTTAATAAACAATCTACTCATTATTTATATCCTCAGAGACCAGAAACGGGAAAGAGGAAATGAGTTATTTAAAAGAGAAGATTACTCCCAAGCTATATATTCCTATTCCAGGTAGGGATTAGTGTTCTTATTTTATACATATCTTTGTTGGTAGATATCCAAAGGCATAGAAGCCAATATATGGACTAGGAGAAAGGTTGGTTAGCTCTGTGGTTGACAGACATACAGACAACAGTATAAAAATAGGATGCTCCATAGGTAGTATGAAACAGCATAGGATGTTAAAAGGTTGGTAGACTGCCGAAATATTGTTGAAGAATTCAAAGGTTTCGAACTTGTGCAGAGTAAAATGTGTTCTGACGAAGGGCCTTCACTGAAAACGTTAGAATTTCCCAACACGTTTTGGCAGTCAATTAACTTTCTAAGCTTTTAAAGTTAACCTTTTAACTTTTTAAGACAAGCAGGCTTATATACGGGCAGATTTTGCAGGTTGGTGAACAGTGTTCCAGATTGGCTGGAAGGTAGGTAGACACAGGCCGAAAAACGGAGAGGCAGAAAGACATGCAAAAGGAAGATAAATTGACAGGCAGTCAGTTATGCAGATGGAAGAAAGATAGTAACCCACTGTAAAAACGTGAGATTGATGTAGAGAAAAATAGTAAAAGGTTATATTGTAGGTAGTACACCCCTAAAATTCGGATCTTGAAATGTAGGTCAGAGGAAAATGCGGATACATTTTACTGCGAAGAAGGGCCTTCACCTAAAACTTTAGCACCTCGTTTTCACATTTTTGACAGAGTAGGATGGAACGTGAAAACAAAAGGGATATCTTAACATTCAACATATTGTGTTTTGTTTGTCTCTTTGTCGTTAGAGCACTTAAATATCTGGAACCTTCAACATCTCAGGTACTGTCAAGCTCACTTTTTGATGAAACATGAACTTTGGCACTGAGGGAAACTAGTAGGATACGAGAATTTTTAATATCTATTTCCAGGAAGTCGTTGAACTGAAAGTCAAATGCTGGAATAATATTGGTGCATCCAACTTAAAGGTTAGGTGATATCTACTAAATGTGTATCAAAAATTTGTCTTGTTTACAAATAGTATATCACAATCGTTGGTCAAGAAAAATAATTGGCAAGTTAACACAAAAAAGCGGGATGCTTAAATTATGATTTTTCGATGCCACACAACGCGTAATTACTGTGGAGGACTAAAAAATCATGAAAAATTAAATCCTGGGTTAACGAAGTCTTTCGGAGACGTAGTGCCAGCCTGATGTATAGTATCAGGTTATTTAGCTACAGTGTGTCCCGCTTAAAAAGCAAGAAAAACTAGGGTGTAATCGTGCAATGGTACAATATAGAACTGTCGGTCTTTTTGGAATGGTTTTGTACGCATTATTAATCAAGTTTGATTTGCAAAGAGACGACAAAAGATAGCTCAGTTTTGTATTTTCGCTTGCTTTAAGCTGGTTACCAAAATGACAAAAACGCGTAAATTGATCGCTAATCGCAAAGCGTGGTTGCCGTAATGCTGCGCATTATTGCTATCTTTTAGCTAAAAAAAACAGAGATATATTCTTAAGAGTTCCTAAAAGATCGTTGTTGGCTGTTTGGGACGTAGAATTACAGACCCAGGCTAACACCGCGAAATCGATAATGCCGACATCTTCTGTGTGCTCTGCTGTGTGTTCTGTGGGCGCTCCTGGTTACTGGGGTTATTTTGACTCCATAGCACACCTCAACAATCTCCACCGATGACAGAAAGTTGGTTAATTCATGGAAACATCGTATTTCCTGCCAAGTACCTGTACAGTGTCCTCCCTAGGTTTTTGGACCAGAGCAGTGGTCAAGCAGAGCAAAAGACTGGGCACGAAAAACACGCTTCAGAATGGCGGACTAATCGACGAACAGACACAAATTTGTGTACTTTCAGGCAGAAAAGTTACAGATTTTGAACTCGAGTTTTGGGTTTTTCGTGTATTTATTTAATTAATTGTTCAAATAGGAACAAGGAGCAGAGCGGCGCACCACGCTCTTGGGAGAACACTGCTGTGACAAGTGCTTTTCACGTCAGTTATGTAAAAAATTCCCATGGGCGTTTGAGGAGAAAAATTTGGAGGGCGCTTATGTAAATCAATGTTCGAATCAGAATATGAAGAAAAATCTGTGAGACTTACATTTTCCCCGATTTTGCCAATAGTTAAAGTTATCGTACACCTTCAGAGCATGCTTTCTGTTAAAGCTTATGAAATTTTATACCAGAATACACCAAAAGTTTTGTGTTAAAGTCTCGAGTTTTCCGTAATTTCGTTTTCCAGTCTAGTGAGTTGGCACTCCAGAAGTTCCAACTTCAGTGCAATTTAATGAATTTGAAATCTGTTTTTTCCGTAGGAGTCCTGGAGACGTTTACTACAAAAGGGTGTAAGTGATTGTCAAAAATTCGTTTCCGTTGGAAAGTTTTGTTCGTTTTCATCAAATCGCCAGTGCGCATTATAAGTAGAAATGCGCAAATTGTCTCAACGCCGTCTTTTGAAAATTTCGAAAAATGCCGACAGCGTTATGTATTGAAAGTCTCCAGGCGTCCTATAAAGAAAACGGATTTCAAATTCATTAAATTGCACTAAAGTAGGAACTTCTGGAGTGCCAACTCACTGGACTGAAAAACGACATTACGCAAATTCGAGATTTTAATTGAAAAGAAAACCTTTGGTCTATTATTGTATAAAATTTTATAAGCTTTAAAATGACGTATTGTTCAAATATGTGCGATGAATTTTCGAGATGCTATTTGATTTAACCGGAAGCATCTTCTGAAGATGTCCGATAACGTTAAGTTGCAAACTTGCTCCAGTTACTTACCTACCGCTGTACACCGTTTGGGAGGCCCCGCAGCCTCCCCCTCTCACGCCACGTATGCTGATAGACTTTACTCTTACTTACTCTTAATCAGATACAAATTTACTCAAAATTACTTACAAAATTACTTTACTCTTAATCAGATACAAATACAGGCGAACCTGACACTTACTCTCCTTTTGACTCTGAAGATGAAAGCCGCTAAGGCTGTCCAAACGTCAGTCACTCCTGCCAAAAGTCTTTCTCAAGACTACACTAACCTGGACGATCAACTTCCACTAACATGTCAGACTTTACTCTCTAACATCTCTTTTAATAATTCTTAATGTTTTCTAGATCCAAGAATATGCTGCAGCCAAAAAAGCTTTCGATGCGGTTCTTGAAGTTCAACCTGAAAACGTCAAAGCTTTATTCCGGAAAGGAAAGGTCTCTGTTTCCTAAGAATGTATTTGAATTGAGGTTCTGACGATACGCTCATGGTTTACTAAATGAATTTCCCTTCGGCAGGTAGAACTTACTTTTTCTGTGCTTTATAGGTTTTGATAGCTCAAGGAGAAACTGAGGAGGCCTTAGAGCTTTTACGTAAAGCAAGTTCGCTGGACCCGGAGAACAGGGTGAGCATCGAAGAAAACTATTTTTATTTTTACTAAGTTTCTTGTTCATTATTTTTAAATTTTCTTTGATAAAAACCTTGTCCACGTCAGAGGGGCACAAGGATTTCCTTCTTTCGCAAGATTTCTGCTAAGTATGCAGAATTGTTCGTAGCAGAGAAGCGCTTGGTATTGCACAATCTGCTTTAGATAGGAGTTTGAGTTAGAATTGTATGCGATGGAAAGCGAGAGAAAAAGAGGGAACTCGCCAAAAGTAAAAAACGATACTAAAGTTTTGAAATTAGGTATTTTAGACGGCATTTTGGACGGTGTAACCATCCTCTCTGACCTGAAGAAGGACACCGTCAAAGACGACGTTGGTAGTAGCTTAAAGGGTGTGGCAATAGATGAACCAGGCGGAAATCGTAAACGTTGTGGGAATAATAAAGTCCAGCAAAAAGCACAAAGTATAGCATATTATAGTATGTTATTGGGTCTAATGTTTCGTTGTTTAACGGGACATCATCAGAGAATAACATCAAGTTTCCAGGTGTATGATTCCTGCCTTACGTTACAGTAAATTTGCATGTAGGCGTATCAAAGGAGGTGGGTCGGGAACGAAGATGACAGATAAGATAGAAGAGTAATACAGATATAGAGTTTCAAAAATTGTAGCAGATTTAAGAATTAGAATAAGGAAAGCGGAAAGGAGCCCATGTTTGCATTTAGCGATGGATTGAACTTACGGATTACGAGACTTCCTCTGACGAGAAGTTCAAATTGGAAGAGGTTAAAATAATAAAATCAGAATTTTGAGTTTGAAGTCTTAGGAAATTTTTGCTGATCAAACTGTGGAACGCCATGGACTCAGAAAACGCTGAGCTCCAGATGGTCTCGAACCCCCAACCTTCTGAATGCTAGCCTGACGCTTTAACCATTGAGCCACTAGAAGTCAGATGGCAGAGCAAGGTTACTTACGGTATTTAAACCTGGGACGAGCCAGTCGGCAATGACCTGGTGGACTGCAAGCCGTTAGATGTCGGTAAATCGTCTGTTAGATGTTAATTTGAATTTCAGAAGGTTGCGGGTTCGAGTCCCATCTGGAGCTCAGTATTTTTTTCTGAGTCCGTGGCATTGCACAGTTTGACCAGCAAAAATTTCATAAGACTTTAATAATAAAATCATCTGGTGAAATGGGGTGTCCAGATTCACAATGATGCGATAAGATACCTTAAAGGGCATATGACTTTAAAAATTCAGTTCAGAAGAAACCATATCTGATAAAAACGGAGTAGTATAATAAAGTTGTCACACAACAACTGCCCGCGTGAAAGGGTTGACCAGGTGTCTGTTAAACTGAGTTGCTCATAGTAACCGCCAGAAATAACAGTCTTCAGAATGTTCTGCTTTTTGTCGCAGATGGTACGAAAAGAGCTCCTTGCGGCAAGACAGAAATGTGACGAGGACAGAAAGAAAGAACGAAGCATGTACCAAAGAATGGTAAATGGATTGGGCACTGATTCGAAGAAAGGGGACAAAAGTTCGGTATGAGTTTCGTTGGATAGAGCATTAACTGGCGAGCATTGGGCATTTTATCTTTCCATTTCGAAATACTTTTTTATCTTATTAGTTTCCTCTGTTCCATTCTGTTTTCTATTGTTCTGCAGTTTCCTAAACTTTCCTGTACTGCAGTGTACGCTAGTTGAAAATTTTTATATCGCATCCTATTCTAGTTTAAGCAATTTCCAACGCCATTTTATTCTAATACAACAATTCTTTTCAACTTCAGTTCATTTCACTTCGTATCACCTCTTCCCATTGGACTATTCGCGGTTTATACTGTTCTAGGCTTATATATCACTCTAATATACAATACTTCACTCGATTTTCTGTTACTCTCCTCTGCAATATATTCTTCCACTCGTATCCTTATATACGCTCTACCCTATTACTCATCAGCATAATTTTGCTCGATTTACCTTACCTTACCCTGGTCAGAACTCTTGTATATTCAATTCCACTGTTCATTAAAACTTAGTAATCATATAAGTACAAACTTGAGGTCAGTTACATTTTCTTTACCTTCTCTAGTTTTTCACGTGGCCTGTTATTCTTGGCATCACTGGTATCGCTCTTGGTGGAATTGTTGCTGCTCTGCTTTTTAATAAACATCAGACTTAGTACCCACCGGAAGTATAATACCACCTTTCCTTATCTTTAGACGTCGGCGTCTGTAACGGAAGTAACGAAATTCGGAGACCAAGGAGATGAGTTTGAAGTTGAAACTGAAACTAAAATTGTGAATTTCGTTCGAGTTGTATCGAACATATATAACCCGAGACGGGCCATCTGCATCTGTGCCCACGTCCTGTAATTATTTATAAGTGCGGATCTTCTAGTTACCCTGTCTGCATTCCAACTCGCAACGAACTTTACCAGAAAGTTATTTCAAAATTTCATTTCAACTTTATTCAGTGTTTTTAGGACCTGATTACTTGGAGACTTTCCAGCCCGGTCAGTCGGGCTGAAAATATTCCGGATTACGTGAGGAAGTTCTCTTTAAATTGAAAGTGAACCCACGCGGAAATTGAGATAGCCTTTTCTTACGTTCATATTTTGGCATAATTTCCTCTCGTTTTTCAATTTTAATTCCGATTACTTGGGATTTTTCAGCCCGAGTAGCACAAACCGGGCTTAAATTTTCGCCATGTAATCGCTACGCCAATTTTTGAGTGATTTGTTCGTGACTTAGGTTGAAAATTCTTCTTAATCAGCCCCTAAAAGAAACTGCATAATAAAATCTTCCCAAACCAGAAATTCCAAAAGTTTGTAGAGAAAAAGAAACAAGTTAAACATGCAAAATATATTGCCGAAGGTATCCTTCATAGTTTAGTTTACATGTATAACGGTTAATGCCAGTCAAACGAGAACGCAAGTCACAGCAAGTTTTAGTTTGTGCCTCGTTTGCCTGGCAACTTGCGATGACTTATGGTGGCTTGCATAAGCTTGCGACTAATCTGACCTTGTTCAAATTTCACTTTTTGAAGAGCCATTCTCAAACAGGTTATGAAGAGAAAAACACAAAGAAAAACGGGGAAGGTACTGGTGACCTTTGCCCATAACTTTGTCGTAATAACAGGTAAACTGGCAGAAGTGCAGAACTGGCGGCGACTTGTGTGACCTTTTGACTGGTAGCCTTGCAAATTGTCACAAGTTAGCTTGCGGTAACTTGCGACGACGATGTGAAAACAAGGATTTGACCGTCGCGTAGAATGGTTCGTGCAATTCAGCGTTCGGAGATTGCGCCCGAGACCTCGTAATAACCAGGTTTCCATTGCATCGTGAAACTGCTGTAAGGGACGTAAACGAAAGACTTGTCCCGACTATAGTCCAATAATGCAATGTGAGTTTCGTTGTGACTAGGTCTGTATCCTGACTTCGGAATGGCCGTGTGTCGTTTCAACACAAGTTTGCACCATGTGCCAGCGGCTATTTTTGTTCAGCTGACAGGAAATAAAATGACGTCACCTCGGTTCGACGGGCATTTTTATATGAATGGTATCGAATTCATGTCGACAGGGATTGCACCAAGCTTAACTTGTGTTCCTCCTGGCAACATTGACAATATTCAGGGGAATATTATAAGATTTGAAGTCCAATCATTTCGTTTCGTCGCTATAAAAACCTTTAAAGCCCAGTACATTTTACGTCCAATGCTACCTTTATTTTTACCAATTCCCTGCTGGCTTGTGCACAGCTGCCGCTCACCTCGGGTTTTGTACCTGGTAGTTCAGAATTGGTAATCGTATTTTGCGTCTCGTAGCTAGATTTTCTGATAAGGATATTGTGGTGGGGTGTTTCGTAATTACCAAAAAAAAGAACTTTCTGCGCGGCAAAAGTGGCGGAAAAAGAAAATCGAGCACTCCTGCCCAAAGAAAAAGAATTCCGGCAAGCCCACTCCTGTAAAAGAAAGCAAATGAAAAAGAAATTTCTTGCCTAAAGTTCCGCGGAGAAAAAAATTTGCCCAACCCCACCAAAACTAAAACCGTCTGTCTCTCAGGTGTATCTGATAAAGCCCTTTAAGTCATCACCATTTCAACATTGTCGGGTTGAAGGGTGTTCTTGGATTCGGGACTAATGAGGAAGGCAGGAGCGCTAGAACTTGTGTTAAAACGTTGATTAAATTTATCGACAAACATGCACGTTCGAAACCTGAATAAACACCAAGTTAATCGGTCGTCAGATGGTATTTGTATGGAAATGACAGTAAATGAACTTTGATACTCAGAAATATCTTCCCCGTAGAAATCCACAATCGTTGATAATTCTTCATGTTGACATTCTTTTGCTATCATGTAACAAAATCATATTAAAAGCTTGCTAAATTAGTTTAAAATACATTAAAGTTTTTGATCTAATCGATCGTGATTAAATAAATCAATAGATTAGAATTATTGTGAGCATTTTTTAGTGGGGATGTTGCCTCTTTCCGTCTTAATTCTTTTTTCTTGAGGGAAATGATCTCTCTGGATGGAACTCCGACAGGGTATCATATTTACTATTATCTTCTACTGAAAAAAAAGCACATGAGCATGGAATTTTTTTTTTTCTCCTATTACTTAGCCCTTTACGCCTGAGCGATTTTAGTATGGAGCGTTTTCACTCAATCCCCAGAGATTCAAAGAACAACGGCCATGTTGGTGTAGCCAACAAAAGAAGATGGTTAAAATTCTTTTGTTAAGGAACACCAACATGGCGACTATGACGTCATGTGAAAACGCTCTATTATTACATGAGTATTCATCACCGACGCAAATGTTGTAAAGTACTTATGAAACGATGACACTGAAGTAATTTTTTTAAAAAAAAAAGCTTTTAAAAACCTCAATTTCAGTGTATCAGAGTTAAGATAGCTGTGATACAGCCACTAGTGGTTGTATCACATCATTATATCTGGTTAAAGATTAATTTCTACTGAATTTTCCTCGTGATTTATTAATGAGTTTCATCATGTTGCAAATTGGATGCACAACCAGATTTCAATAGATGTTCGAAAGGATTTTGAAAGTTTTCGAAAATATGTAAAATTGTATGAGTTAATGATCGTGGTAATCTAATGTTTCTTGATCAATGACTAATCAGTGATGTTAGCATCAATAACATTCTTCACTGTTTCAACACCGACATTAGATCCACACATCACCAGAACTATCTTTTCACCTCTGTGACTTGATTTCTCTTTAATGTACGCGGCGATACAAACTGCGGCAGCTCCTTCGACCAACTGCAAGAAAATCGGAGATTCATGTTAACGCTCGGACAGACAGTTACCCTTTTCTCTTTCCTGTGCTGGAAACACATCTTGTCTATCACACAATAAAATAGAAAATATCTCAGGTGAGATAATGTTATTGGGAGAATGATCCTGTCAAGGGAATAATCCTGTCAAGGGAATAATCCTAAATGGTATTGAAGATGTAGGCCCACAGGTCTTCGTGATTTACGACAGCGACTAAGAACAAATAGAAATTGATCTCCAAAGAATGGTTCCTTTCCCACTAGATTCAACTGATTAAATGTTTTAAATGTTATAGCTTCTTACTATGATTTTTATTCGTGCGATATGCTGGGCTGATATTTTTAAAACCACGCTTTCCCCCGATAAATCTCTTGCTGAAGATTTAAAATGATACTAGTTGAAGTACAATTTTATAACCAGCAAGTGTGAAGCAATTTAAAATAGCTGTAAAGGCTAACAAAACAAAGCATTAAGATTTACCCGACCAGAAAGTCAGAGGCGTGTTTCCTACTGACCAATTACCTTGACGAATATTTTAGTGTCATTCACCACGAAAGGTTTCAACAAAATAAAAATTGTATTGTTTCCTACTGTACTTTGTGGTGTTTCTGTAACATAAAATACATGGCTTGTGAAATTTCTTTCTCAGAGACCAGAATCCATCTGTCCACATATTCACAGCAGAGGTCAAACGTGAACTAAAAGTTTAGAGACAACAAAGTGAGCTCAAAATTAAATATAAATCATTCAAATGATTAATGAAAAACTGCCAATCGCCATTAAAATGAGTAGCTTACTGCATCTTGGTCTACACCTCCTGCTGTACCATCTGATAAAGTTGGATACGATTCAAGGTCCAGAATTGCCTGAGCTTTAAAAGACTCATACATAACACATGACTTCTCTGGTTGGCAACCAATTATCTAAAAGATATTTTAAAAAAATGGGTGGCTAGTTTCGGTAAACCAAATTCATAAAAAAGAAGGAAAGTACAGTGAACTGTTGAAGACATTTCATGCTCCTGTATGATTTATTGCACAAAACGATTTCGCTAAACAAAGGTAAACTTTCCATGGAACGGGTAATAATATTTCCATTCCTCAGTTACAGCTAAACTCAACGACAGGAAAAAACCACGACAAATTTTAATCAATTTATAGACAATCTAGCATTTCTTAGAATGCTGCATTGATTTTTCACTGAAAAGTTACGTCGAGATTTCCACCAAACGTGTCCAATTAGCGTGCGCCATTTCACATAAAGACAAGAAATGTGTACGAGAATCCTATCCCCGCTGGCAAAGATGTCTAAGTTGTGATTTTTAATGCACGAAGCATAACAAAGATCGTATTTCTTAGAATGCTGCATTAAGTTTTGCTGAGACGTTAAGCTGCATCATTTCACATACAACGTGTATGAAAAACGTGTATAAGAATCTTATCACCGCCAAAGATTTTTAAGCAGTGATTGTTAAGCGATCGCATAAGGCAAAATATATGAGGACGATAATTCGGTTCAATTTAATTTTCTGAAGAAGTACAGAGGCGTAGCTAAGCAATCATCAGGCAACCAGAGCGCCTGAAACTCGGAGTAGCGACAGCTAAACGTTTGTCTCCATTTGTGTTATTTTCGCTCTACCTGTGATGGTATCGAGCGCTCTACTTATTCAAGTCAGTTGTGTAGCTTTTCGGTTACATTTTGTTGGATATATAATTATATCTACCCACGCGATCCGACATTTACCTTCGCTAGGTATCACCCGGGTAAAAGCGCCTCGCACGTCGAGGTTAGTACCCTCGCCCACTCGGGCCAAAGGCTAGAGCAGTGCGCTTCGCGCTCTGAGCTCGGAGATTACATTACATACTAAACTATTTTGTGAATAACGGAAATAAATTAATAACTAACAATACAAAAAATATATTTACAATTTTTTCGGGAGGGCAGCTGACCACGTACGGCTTTTAAGTTAAGGGATGCAGTTAGCAAGGTTTATCACACGTGAAAAAGCTTGCTAAGGTGTAACTAAGTGAACACCCTGGGTGAGAGGTTGGCTAAGTTGCTCTTTGTAAGTTGATTATTTATCATCAAATATCCAGTGATAAAATGAAATACCTTGACAGATGGTCTTATGGCTTTAACATAGGTTGCAATACCAGAAATAAGTCCACCACCTCCAACAGAAACAAAAATTGTGTCAACATCCGGGAGATCTTCAAGGACTTCTAATCTAGGAAGATATTTCACGATGCAATATCTTGTGTAGGTGAGGTGCTTAAATATCAAGGACAATATTTAGTGAATAGCAATATAACCAAAAATTATTATTATACCAGTTCAGTTAAATTTGAGGGTATTGCACTTTCTAGATTTTTTTGTTTTTCTTCATTCTTTGGTTTATCCTTTCATTTCAAGAAAACTAAAAGCTTTCTTGAAGTTCATAGATGTTTATAATGTTTGAAGTTTATAATTTCGACTGATTTCTCACTCACTATTCCTTGCACTTTGATACTAAAGCCTCTGAATAAATGATCCTTTATGTTGTAATTAGTGCACGTGTTCTGGCTTTCAGGTTTACCACAACTAAGACAGGTTATCTTTGTTTTTCTTGGTGAACATTTGTGATTGGTACAGGATAAAAATTTGACTGAAGAATAGCATAAAGTCGGTGTTTATTAAAAAAATCCATTCTCATAAGTTTTTTTGAAAATTTCGTGGAGTTACACTTGGTTTGTGTTACTTCACTTATCAACTTTTAAATAACTTCACCAAAGCAAGTCTGCAAAAATTTGATGTTTGCATGATGTGGATGTTGCTGTACAATGTGTATAAAAAAAAACTCTACCTATGAAAAATTGTAATGATGATTCTTCCGACATCAGTTGCTGTACAAGTTGTTGTAAAGAATAATAACGAAGCATTACTAGGGTAGACTTTTTTGGCACACACTGTTGTGGTAGACGACTAGTGGACTTTCGTCAAGCCTAGACGAAAATGGAACGCGCAACCTTCTGACGACCGGTGAGACGCTCTAGCCATTGAGCTACCACGACTCAGATGGTGAGCTAAGGTGCAGATTCGTCATATGTACTGCCTAAGCGGAAGCCACGATAGGATAATAACGATTGAAATATTGAATGCTGAACACAAATTTGGTTCATATGGGACCTTGGTATATGTCAGATGACTAGCAAACGTTCGTCAAGATCGATATATCAGAAAAAGATTTTCGAGCCCTAGACGGGAATCGAACCCGCCACCTTCTGATGACCGGTCATCAAAAAGTTGTGTTCAGCATTCAATACTGTAGTAAAGTAAATGGTTTGAACCTGGGAGAATCGAGACATGTTTGTGGAAGTTGATCGTCCAGGTTAGTGTAGTCTTGAGAAAGACGGTTGGAGGAGGTGACTGGCGTTTCGACGCCCTTAGCAGCGGTCATCTGACCCAGAAGGTGGATCTTTCAGAAGACCAGCCGGAAGACCCGACGTTGCATTTTTCGCAACAGGTCCCGGTTGGGTCTTAAAATTACAATATCCTCACAGACGAAAATTTCCTTCATATTAGTCGAGTGTAAATGCCACAATATTCGTTGAATACAGCTTACATACATCTGTGCTGTGCCTATTTACCCACGATAAACCACTATTTATCTACAACTGTAAATTATCTACGTGAAGAACCTTAATTCTATTCGGTCAACATCCCAAAAAAGGACTTCAGAGAAGTATTTTATCTCTTGCTATCTTACTCTGCAAATTCGGACTCGAATTTACGATTTCTAAATTCTGCGTAAAACATGATCGGAGAAAGTTTGCTTTCTACATGTGTTATCACGACGCCACGAACGGTGATCAAAGATACAGAATGATTTTTTTTTCCTTTTTTTATCAATTTCCTCCGACTTTAAGAAGTTAGATAAGAATTACTTTGTTCGAAATCCTACATTTTTAGATTCTCGTAACTTCCACTACGCGTACGACTGAAACTATCATGGACACTTGGACCACTTTGAAAAACATTTTGCATTTTTCTTAACTCTGTTCGGCCCAACACCCCAAATATAGGACTACAGAGAACCATTTTCACTTTAGCTATTTTCACAAGCTTCTTCTTCGAATTTGGACTAGAAATTAGGATTTTTTGGAATCTACGCAAAAAATGAAAGGACGAAAGTTTGCTTTTTCCGTCACTACGTAACGAAGCCTGATTAAACATTTTTTGCCTGTTTTATCAATTTCCCCGGACTTTAATGAGTTAAATGGGAATCAAACCTAAGGTCTCTGGGCAAACATATCTGTGTTCTGGACCACTAAGCTTTTGCAGGAAGATCAGAAATAGCCATTACATTCTGCTCCTCTTATTTATGTACTGGCATTCCTAGAGAAAGACCTGACAAAACAAATATTGGTATTGGGCACATTTTCGATGAAGGCAATTTTTGAGCGTGAGGATATTTTAATTTTAAGACCCAACCGGGACCTATCGTGAAAAGTGCAACGTCGGGTCTTCCTGCTGGGAATCGAACCTGCGACCTCGCGAATCTAGTGCGATGCTCTAACCACTGAGCTACGGAGACCGTCGCACTAGATTTACGAGGTCGCGGGTTCGATTCCCAGCAGGAAGACCCAATGCTGCATTTTTCGCAACAGGTCCCCGTTGGGTCTTAAAATTATAATATATCTACCTATCTTTCCAACAACCCACTCAACCATAGTTATCCCACCTACTCACCCACTTTCTTGCTTGCTCACCCACTGGGTCACCCACTTACAAATCCACCCAGTCATTCAATCAATCACTCTTTATATCCCTTCCGTTCTCTTCCCTTTGGCACAATATACTTAAAGTTTTACCCAATTGTTCCCTGACCATGAACTACATCAGTGTCATTATAAGGTGAGATGTACACACTGTCCTCCATCTCTTTTGCATACTTCTTTGCCCTAGCTTCTGCTTTAACACAATCATCCCCAAAGATTTCTAATACTCCACCAAACTTTTTGATTGCTGTTATCTTATCTTCTGTTGTGCATTCAGGGACAAATATTTTTCCTTCAATGCCAAGAGTTCTCATGGCTAATGCCTAAAATATATGAATATTGAAAGTTACTGCTAGATAATTTGAGATAATGCAATACCTGATGATCTTCACTTACTTGTTATAAACAATGGATGAACATATAATGAACAGTAGATGGATGTCATGGTACTCAAGATATTTGGCATTTATAAACTATCTATGTAAGCACAAAAATACAGATGTGTTGCCAAATACCTGAGTTTTCAGTGTTATAGTTGTAGATCTGAACAATTCTATGTTCACAAACACCTTACCAACAAGATGTGTTAGCAATAGGTTTGTAGCAAGTCTGTGAACAAATTGGAACAACACTTGACTGCAATATTCACTTGCCCCCACCAGTATGCTAGCATCAAGCAGTTAACTATTTGTTTCATCACAAGGTGGCAACAAGTTGTTGGAACAACTTGTACAAAATGTTGATGCTAACAACTTGATCCAGATGGGTTGAAACAACTTATTACAGGTCTGTCAAAGTTATCATGTCAGTAACAAGTTCTCCACGAGGTCAACAACAAGACTGCTAGTCTGGAAAATTTTTTTCCTCAAACTGTGTCCCACATGGTTTGAGCTGTATTAACAACATCAAACTGTAATTTCTGAAAACAAGCTAACAAGACTAACCTTGTAACAAGTCTTTCAACAACTTGTTAACAAGCTCTACGACAATAACTTGGGACAACCAGCATGAACACATAACAGTGACATCTTGCTTGAACAACCAGGTAACAATTCAGATCAAAATTACACA
>JBAHVQ010178246.1:0-16951 GCA_036872915.1 Nanipora kamurai
AGAATTCCCAAGGGATTTAACTTACCAACTAAAAATCGGCGAAAATCGCGATTTTGACTTCGGAAAAGAATTCCCAAAAGATTTAACTTACCAACGAAAAATCGGCGAAAATCGAGATTTTGACTTCGGAAAAGAATTCCCAAGGGCTTTAACTTACCAACTAAAAATCGGCGAAAATCGAGATTTTGACTTCGGATAAGAATTCCCAAGGGATTTAACTTACCAACTAAAAATCGGCGAAAATCGAGATTTTGACTTCGGATAAAAATTCCGAAGGGATTTAACTTACCAACTAAAAATGGGCGAAAATGGCAATTTTTACTTGGTATAAGAATTCCCAAGGGATTTAACTTACCAACTAAAAATCGGCGAAAATCGCGATTTTGACTTCGGAAAAGAATTCCCAAGGGATTTAACTTACCAACAAAAAATCGGCGAAAAACGCGATTTTGACTTCGGATAAGAATTCCCAAAGGATTTAACTTACGAACTAAAAATCGGCGAACATCGCGATTTTGGCTTCGGAAAAGAATTCCCAAGGGATTTAACTTACCAACTAAAAATCGGCGAAAAACGCGATTTTGACTTCGGATAAGAATTCCCAAAGGATTTAACTTACCAACTAAAAATCGGCGAAAATCGCGATTTTTACTTTGGATAAGAATTCTCAGAGGACTTAACTTACCATCTAAAATTTAGCGAAAATGACGATTTTTACCAAGGGATTTAAACCCAAGGTATTTAAATTAAAAGTAAAGTTAGAATTAAGTGAATAGTGTTGTCATACTTAATACTTTAAGATTTTTTTGTTGTTAAATAGAAAGTTATCAGTAATAGTTAGGATTTTTGCCTAGACGAAATGGATTAGGTGGATAGGTGACGTTACTATAGGGACTAAAAGGCAAACATCCTCTTTGTGTTCATGAAAATTCGATTACAGGTAGGTCGCGATGATCCAGTTTTGTTTGCTTTTAAGATCGCTATTTGCCGACTGCGTTGTATTTGATGTACAAGCACGAGCCGAGGATGAGAGGTTGTATAACCAGTACAACGGAGACACAATTTGTCCGTGTTGTACCAGGTAATATCCTACAGCTCTTCCAGTCTTGGGAGACAACTTTTCAAATTACGCAAATCAGCTTGTGAAAGCAGACCGCGAACTTCTGGGTCAAAAACTTAATGTACTTCTGTTCGCCTGAAGACTTATACTCCACAGTCACATCGGTAGAATGATCGTTATTTTCTTCGAATATCTTGATTTTTGTTCCACCGGTAAGACAAGTGGAGATGATTTTAATTTACATCTCGGTCGGAATCCAGCGGAATTTTTCCAGTAGATGTAATACATTCACTTGATATAAATCTGTCCAAACTTTGCTTCATTTCCTCAACATTTTTAAATCCAATGGCATTGGTATACTGGTTACCGAGGGCGTGATATAATTCTAAAGATTTTAAATGACAAAACAATCACACTTACTTGCCATCCATTTCAACTACTTGTTTAGATATTTGAAGTAACGGTTAAAACACGAATTGGTGTTCTTCCTCCGATTTCCAAATACCGAGAAACGAGTTTAAAATCGAGGCGAAGTTAAGCTTTTATAACGCGTTTCGAGGTATACCGAAGTCGAAGGAAGAATATCAAATCATTGTTTGAAATTACTTCTCAAGCGAACCAGTATTTTGAGAAAATAGCGAGACAAAAGCTGGTAAATTCAGGTCCAATCTTCCTCCAACTTCTAAATACACATTATGTATGTCTTTTGTTTTTGCTTGATAAATCATTAATGGAGTTTGAAAAATTACCTTCTGAAACTTAATAATTCATGAGGAAATTGCTTTGATACGATATCAAAGCACGGTTGATGTTATCCAACTCGTTGTGAAGAGTAGAGCATACAATTTTATATTTAAGAGAGTTAATGTTTCTTGAGATTACTTCAAACACCCAGTTCAGGTCATGACTGTCTGAGAAATGTTACATGAAAAACTCTAACGGTGTTTGGGTTATCCTTTCAAACGAAACAATGTTTTAGAAAATCACTTCCCAATCTTTTCAATATCCTACAGCTCCTCGGAAACCCTCTAACGAAATCGCTTTCTACAAGAAACGTCTCAGCCAAACTTGAAACTATCCTAAGCAGCTCCAATTGGTCGGAAATTTACAGTATTAGCGACTTTAACGATGCCTATAACAAATTTTGCGACAATTTTTTTTTAGAATTTATAATGAGTGTTTCCCATATGAAATGCAAAAAGAAAGTTCTTGTTTCGAAACAGAAACCTTGGAGCTCTAGCGCCATCTAATTGTATAAAGAAAAAGCATAAACTTTATACATGTTTTCTTCGTGAGCCAAGTGCATGTAATAAAGATAAATATACAATGTACAAAAAGAATAGCTGATGTAGAAGAATGAATTCGGGTAGAGAATAACGTTAGAAACATGTCACTCCGACTGACGATTCGAACCTGCGACCTTCGGTTTAGTAGTCCGACGTTGTAAATCAGGATAAGACTTGAACCTTTAGTGCCCGGTCGTGCAATTTTTGAGCGACTTTTGTGTAGATAAATTATCTATCAGAACAATATAAAACAAAAAGAATATGTGGGTAGTTTTTGACTTCAAACAACTGAAAACACTCTGGGGAGCAATTGCCTGAAAAAAAAAAAACTGGGACAGAAGTTTAACTGCCCCGATATTGAAGAAACTAGTCTGTTTCGAAATATCAAAATGACTAGTTCCATCATTTCGCAACCAGCTCGGTACTTGACCTGTAGCTCAGTTGGTAGAATGTCGGACTAGTAAACCGAAGGTCGCGGGTTCGGATCCTAGCCGGGCCAAGTAGAATTTTCTCTACTTATCCGGTATGGTTCGTTACTTGGAGCGACATGTATCTGACATTAGTATAAAAATAAGTTGAGTAACATGCTACGAACAGCCAAACGGAATTATTATAAGAAACAGTTAGATAGGATGAAAAATAACACTAAAAAGACTTGGAACATACTAAATGAAGTTATTCATAGACGTAAATCCAAACCCAAACTTTCATCGAAATTTAAGGTGAATAATCAGGAAATATCCGATCCAAAGGGAATTGCCAAACAGTTTTATAGTTACTTTTCAAATATTGGACCTAATTTAGCTGCAAAAATTCCGCAGAGTGATATCTCCCATACTACTTTCCTTCATGAAAATATCCAGGACACTATATTTTTGAAGCCCACAACTAAAAAGGAAATTTTTAAAATTTGTAACGATCTTAAATCAAGTAACTCCACAGGCTTTGATAACCTTTCAACGACCGCTGTTAAATGCTCAATAAAATATATTGCCATGCCTTTAATGTATATGATTAACTTACCCATTTCTACTGCTATTGTTTCCGATAATGTGAAAACTGCTAAAATAATTCCAATATTTAGGGGTAATGACCCAGCTCTATTTGTTAACTATAGACCGATTTCTGTCTTACCATGTTTCTCCGAAGTCCTTCGGGCTCACTATATATTGATGGCATTCACCTTAAACAAGTGCCCAAAACCTCGTTTCTGGGTGTAATTATAGATGAAAATTTCACTTGGAAATCTCACATTAACTGCATAGCAATGAAAATACTAAATTATTTGATGCAATATACAAATCGAGCTTTTATCTTCCTAAGACTTCTTTGCTTTCACTCTACTGCACATTAATCTATCTCTACTTGAATTACTGTAGTACACCTTTTGCCCTTCATTGAAGCAAAAGCAATGTTCATTTGAGCGATTCGCATCTTCAATGGAGTCTTTTTAACGTCAATAACGTCAATCAAACTTCAATAGCGGTAAAAGGAATTCATTTACAACAAGTAATTAAATATTCCGTTAAATTGAAGTTCAATGACGTCAATGTAAAAACATTAATATTTATGAATTTCATTAGCGTCAATCAAAATTCAATAAGAAAAATAGGGGAATCAACAAAATAAAACAAAAAGTCATCGAGCGATAACGCGTATATATTGATATGTGTTGTATGAAGAAGACTGGTAATAACAATTACCAAGATTGCCAATGTCGACAGGAAATTGTTGCACAAGATATAGTACTTGAAACATCGTTTTCAGATGTGTGACCCGGCTGCAGTAAGCGTTACAATGACTGAACAAAGCGACAGAATTTCGCAAGATAACAGGGGAAGGTTAATATTGTTTTTTGAAGAGCCAGAACAAAACTATATCTTAGAATGGCGGATGCTTTGGGGTTCAATCGCTCAACTGCCACAAGGATAATCTCCAAAAACTGTACATTCGAGACGGGAGGATTAAGAGCCCTTATGAACCTTACCTTATCTCCCTGCGATGTTCTCTCTCCTTCTTGGTTCAGTCACTGTAACGTTCACTCTAGCCGTACAAATCTGACGACAATGTTTTAAGTGCTATCTTGTGTTATTGTATGTACAGCATATACCCACTCATTATCGCTAATTGACTTCTTATTTTATTTTGATTTTCTCATTTTTGTGATTGAATTTTGATTGACGCTAACGAAATCACATAAATGTTAACCTTTTTACGTTGACGTTATTGAACTTCAATTTAATGGAATATTTAATTACTTGTTGTAAATGAATTTCAATTTTGCACTATTGAAATTCGATTGACATTATTGAAGTTTGAAAAGCGCTGTTGAAGGTGCGAATCGCTCGAATGAACATCGCTTTTGTTTAATGAAGGACAAAAGGTGTATTATCTGGGCACCAACCTATCCTTATTTACGTAGGTTATTTCTCTTACAAAAACGTGTTGCCAGAATAATAACCAGAGCTGATTTTAGGGCTCCTTCGGACCTATTTTCAAATCACTTGCTATTCTAACTGTATATAAAATCAATTGTCTACAAATAGGAATATTTGTGTTTTCTTACTTCAGTAAGGTATTGCCACCAGTTTTTCATAACCTGTTTGTTTGGTGATCGAGTACATAATCACAATACTAGAAATGCTCAGAAACTCCAACCAATTGTAAACTCAAGTTTACACAGTTTTCAGTACTACAATTTAGCAAGGTCCTATCTTTTGGAACTCACTTGAAAATAATATAGCTACTGTAGCTTGAACAATTTCATTTTTATTTCTATTTCAGAATCATTCTTAGGGTAATATGAAATGATGAATTCACATTAAACCTACACTGCCGAAGTCAACTGAAAAAGTTGACTCGAGCGGGATTTGAACTCGCACCTTCGGAAAGCCGGTCCGCCGCTCTACCTGTTGAGCTATCGAGTCTACAGGGATTGGAGGCAAGTTATTAACAACCTAAGTACTTTTAAACTTTGTCTGAAACTTCATCTACTTTACTCTTAATTATCTCTTACTGCTATTATCTATTTACTATAATTATCATTTTTGCCTGTTTACCTCACTTAGCCATCTCTACCTTGATAATGTTTATAATTAAAGGGTGCCTGAATGATTAAAACCCTCTGGCTTCTTGTTCAGGCCCCCAGTCACTATTCAAATCATCTCATGCTCTTTTAAAGAGGGGGCCTAAATGTACATAAGCCTTACCATTTCTTTTAAGTTTCCTTGCCTCTGTCCTTATTACTTATTATCAAACTCATTAATAATTCAGGAGGAAAATTCAAAAGAAATGAATGTTTAATCAATCTGTAAATCAGATACAGAATCGTCCTGATTTACATAAACTATTTCCTCAGTTTACTAAGCTAAAATCACTTCAACTTGAAAAGTAGTTTGAAAACGTGGCTATTTAGATGCATCTGTTTGATAAGTAAGATAAAGCATTCACATCCGATCTGTATCTGATTTACTATGGCTCGCTTGCAGCTCGCCTTGTAAATCCGATACAGATCGGCTGCTCATGCTTTATCTATTACTTATTGTACTAAAATGCTTGTAAGTATTATATCTATGTCAGTGGCAAAACTAATTCATTAAACATTAAACAGGTAGTCTGAAAAATTGAAACTTAATGCCCCCAAGTCACTGGTAACTGAATTACTAGTGGCTAAATAGCACTAATCCCCAATTTTTCTGGTAACAACAATAAGTTCTTAAGATTTCAATAACCTGGACAACCAATTTCTAACTTCAACTGATATTCCTAGCTTTGAGTAATTTCATTGGTTCCTACCTCAAGAACAAAATTTCCAGGACAGGATGCTTGAGGCTAAACATTAAAATTTCCCAGATTTAAAGTTCATCTTCAATACCTTAATTTATATTAAATCATATGTATTGGACTTAAACTGGTGTATAGATATACTGAGTCATATGATGGATTATCTCAACAACTCTCTTACAGTAAACAGAAAGAAACTTAAGTGTATCATCACCACTTGCAAATACTCAGTACTTCAGCAGAACTTACGCTAGATCAATACTTCAATTTCTGGTTACTAGGGCACACTTTCTCTTCTGCAGATTTTCAAAAACATTGCACCATAGTTTGAGAACAACTATCAGAAATCTTAATTCATTCAATAATTGGTTATAATGGATGCTGTATCTGATCCTAGGCTGCATTAACTTCATATGCTTGGATTGGTAAATATTCACTGACTCCTCATTAAGAGGACAAGGTGTGAAATAAATCACACACCTTGACAGTTTTGTGCACATGCTGAGGCATGCATGAGTGATTGCATGCCTCACATGACGAAGCCTGTTCGGGATAGTCCTGGATGTTCTGGAACAGATAATACCTGTACTGTATGCAATTTACATGTAAATTAATAAGGTTGTCTGTAATTAAACCAGGGCACAAGATTTGCTGTATTCCAATATCCACAGGATACTGGATTTTAGCCCTATCATGTCCAGGGCTCTACTATGTAACAAGTAAAATACAAAAATGCATCCTTTACTCCTCAATGGGTTAAATTTAGATACTGGTACTGTGGTATATGTCACAATGTTTGGCATCCCTACAGGGATACTTTTATTGGTTCATCAATCATACGTTTACTAGGTTCATGTTATAATACCTGTTCAAAAGTTTAACATGTTTGTACTTACCCAGTAAACTTGACTCATAACCAGTTAGGTGGCATCTGTAAGCAGATGACCAGGCAGGTAGTCTGGGAAGGTTGGCATATAATTAGGTACCATAGGAAACATGACTGTTGTTTGGACACTCCTTCACAGTTTGGTTTAATAATTATTGCTCCATCCCATCTTGAAGTAATGTCACCAATCATTCAATCTGTCTGACCTAAACCACCTCCAGTCACACCTTAAACACACTACCACCATTCTCAGTTCAACCAAGTAAATATATATATAATGGTCACTGAATAAACTAGATCCATCGATCACTATGACTACCACAACAATAAACACTACCACCACTACATTCGTCAACACACCCATTATGCCCAACACACCATCATGCATCAGGGGTGGTCTTGCAACAAGCCATCCATTATTACCCCATGACAATACCACCACAACAACCAACATAAGCACCTCTCATTGGACTGTTGTGTTACCAGGTAGTGTTTTGAGTGTGTGTAAACCGACCCCATGCTGAAAGATTACCGACAAGTACCTGCGCTATCACGATACGTGTTTGCAAAAGGTCAAGCCGTCTCCCGCACCTATGTGGGTTACGGTTCACGGGTGCTGTATGCTAGTATTGAGTGCAGTGTGTTTTACAAAGTGATTATGGTGGTGGTTGGGGTGGTATTGAAATAGAGTAATGATGGCTGGACTGCTACAAAACTAGGGGTTGGGGATGCTGCAGTGGAAATAAGTGATGTATTGAGAATGAAATTGTGCCAGTGGTTATGGTTGTGGTGGCTACAGTGAGCGATGGATTTTGAATATTCATAATGACTCCTAGGTATGTCCACCTCCACCCCAGCAACCTTCAACCATATCCTCTCAACCACTATGATCCACCACCATCCAGCACCACCATCCTCACTTAACCTAGGAGTATTATATATATATATTTCCAGGGTTGAGCTGAGAATGGTGATAGTGTGCAGGAGTGGTTAGAGAGAGTCGAGGTTAAACAGACTGATGCAAGATATAACTTGACTTGCCTTGCCTTATATGGCCAACATCACTTTTGTCTTTTAATATCTGAAAAAATCAAAATTAACATAAGATTGCAAGCAGTGTGGATCAAAGTAACCTGCTATTGGTAATTGGTAGGTAATTCAGGTTGGTAGAGCCTTGCTTGTAGTCTGTAATTCAAATGCTCCTTCCCCTCCCCCTCTTAGGGGGCAGCTAGTCCAGTGGAGCAGAGTCTCTGCAGGTCCCCACCTCACCAGTCCACTTGTACATAGGCTCTTACATTTTAGAATGGTTACATCTTGGTATATTGTCAAATGACAGTTAAGTTGTCTTCTGTGTGGGAGCTCTTTCTCTGTCTTCAATGAATATATCACTCAGAATTGCATAGCAAGTTAGATGGTTTGACATTTATGATTGATATAGACAGCTTTTTTAATAGTTTTCCTTGATGGAGCAACTGTTTTTAGAACAGAAAGGGGGCTCAGCTTCCCCTCTTCTACACCACTGGATAACGGTTTAGTTATTGGCTGGTAGAAGAAATATACTTGGCTAAGAGTCAAACTAAAGATAATCCCTATAGATGAATGCATTTTTGACTATACTTGTGAAGCCCCTGTCTGCCAATTAATTGTTTCCACAAAACAAAAAATTTAGAGGAATTCATTCTCACTGGTTCAAAGATTAATAGACAAACAAACCCAAGGCAAAGGGAATGATAATAATGATTTATTTCCAGCCTACCTACGGAGTAGCTGTACATCTGGAACCTAAGAAACTATGGAAGGCAGATAACCTAATAACGATAAAATTAAATAATACAATTAGGATAATACTATGTTACGATGTTTAAAATTATGTATATAATATAATCTAGATATCTACGGATCGTGGACTCGCTCTTTCCCTCAAAATTTCTTTCACCTGACGGTTGAAATGTTTAGAATTAGCACACGAACGTATTTGTACAGTTCGTTAAACAGCTGTGATATAGAGGTCTGGAAAGTCCCTTTTATTAACGGTATTGTCAGCTGTACAGTACTGCTTCAACGTAACTCTCTCCTTGGGCTTGACACGTGTTTCTCGGCTGGTAGGTACTCCGGCCACGACAGATTATACATCGCTCAATGGGCGGTTCGAATTAAATGAAATTGTGTTCTTTACTTGCCAGCCAACCTAGCCTAATAATCACATCTTTTTCAGTAGCATACTGATTGATCACAAAGCTTGCTGCAGCATTTTGCACCTTCTGAATTTTCTTTTGTAGATACACAGGAGTGGGGTAATATACTATGTCGTTGAATTGACGTTTCGAAAGAACCAAACTTAGTGCTAGCTGTTTTTTATGGGTATCACTTAATATATTCAACGAACTACCTTTCGCTTTGGGAACAGATTAAGGTTTTTACCAAGTTAGCAAGAAATATCAGAGTACCATTCAAAGTTTAACAACAGCCAAAGAATACTTACGGAGAAGTACAGAGCAAAATGTCTACCTCGTATTTCGCTGCCTTCGGGATGGTTGTTGTCTCTTCTGCCACACGCTGCAGCAAACCATCTGTGCTGTAAACATTGGAATTTGCTCCCGATACCAAAAATCTTTCGTTGGGTTAAGCTAACATCACCGGTCAGTTCAGATATTTAAGTTTTTAAACGAAACTTACTGTCCTATCTCTCTGGTAATGGATGAAGGTCCCTCGAACTGGGCGTTAAAAACCGCGAAGTAACCCACGTAAAGATTTAACTTCCGCCTCCTGACGGATTTGAGTGTCCGGTTGAGACGCGAGGGACACACAAGATAAAAACAAAGAGGACCTGTAATTTTGACGCTGTTTGTTAGCTGGCGAAGCAGGCGTTCTGCGTGCCAGGGAAAGCGTTAAGAGAGCGCGTCTGCAGCCACCACCCCACTTTGTGAAATACGCTCCATTATTACATTGCTTGGATAAAATGTGGCCTCAGAGCGTTATGCAACAGGAACCATACATCCAATACAAAAATAATTTTGTCATGTGATATTCGACTTCCGGGACAGTTTCTCGTTCGAACAAAATGGCGGTCGTAAGCCCAGGACAAAATAATTTGGTGTTGCAAAGCAGGTAGTATGTTTCGTATTTAAAGGCGTATGAACCTACTTTATTTGTAAAAGTAACTTAAATTTTTTCTAACGTATATTGCTTGTGTTAGGGCGTTCTCAGACGAAGAGTTTGCTGCACACTGTCGACAAACGGTGACTTGCATTGGGTCTGGAAAGAGAGGTCAGGAGTGCTATTTCGTTTTGAGGGACCTTTATCGTTTCCTTTTCTGTCGAAGAAAACGAAGAAGGTACAGTGGAAGCGAAGGAGAAAAACTAAAAATTATGTGTTGCAAATCATGAAAATATATGGCTCCGTGTTAAGAAGAATATTTAAAAATATCAATGTTTATCTTACCAGCATTTCTGATGAACTGATGAGGCAGCTGAAAGGCATGATTATTGAAACTGGAAAATGCCCCAAAAAACTGCGACTTCTTGCGATGCAAATACTACGGGACCTGTCACCAACTGTTGGATACAGTATCAAGATGTCTGAGATATCTGCAGATGTGAACTGGCTGCCACTGGTTTTTCCATTGATTTTTGCACAGGTCAGAGCTTAAATTGTTCTTTTTAGAGGAAGGTTGTCCAGCCTCCAATCCAATCTTCCATCCTGGTTTCTACTCTGCTTTATAAAACCCAGCCTGCAAAGTTAGGCGGTGGCACACCCAATGGGCTTTGGCACCCCAGAGCTGGGTTAAGTAAGGAATATTGGCACCTCTAAGAAGCAAAAAGAAATGGAATCCAATAGGAAGTGTTATAACTAAGTTACTTTAGAAAATGATCATGCTCCTCGCAACCATTTTTTTGCCCCCAAACCAGAAGTTTGATGACTTTGTCACACCTGCGATCTTGGTAAAAATCACTTGAGAGCCAAACTCTGCAGTCTGATATAAAACAGGGACTGCATAACAATATTGAGGTAGAAGAAGCAAAAGAAACTAGTAACATTTGGGTGGCATAGGTCCAATTGTTGGTTTAATAAGGATATTTGCTCACTAGTTTAATAACCACTTGCAAATTAAAAAGCCAAGGGATGAACAAATTGCTGTATAAACAAACATCAATTTTTATATGTTTTAGGGTGAGGAGTTAGGTCATATTGCTTCACATGTGCCACAGTTTGTCAGGTGAGTGTCTTTCAATACAGAGTTGACTGATTGAGAACTCTGCTAACCCCTCACCATTGCATGCTTTCCAAGTCCCACACCTTTACTGGGCCAGTTATAGGTTCTGTCTAGCAGCTGGTACGTTTAGCCTGGAATTTTTGTGACATACAAACAAACTGATGGCAGAAATTTCACTTTATCGTATTGATATAGGAATGTGAAATTTGACATCTCTTTGTGAAAATTTATTAAGACTGCAACTTTACACATGCATATGCTTGTACTATATATATAGTAAAGGATAAAGCTACAGTTGAAAAATTATTGTAGATCTTTCACCGTACATGGGCACTTGTTGAGTTCAACTAACACTAACTTTTAATAACCAGCATGTAATCTCCCTATAACCAGTATCTTATACATTACTTTCACAAATACAGGTAGCAGCAGTACAAGGGTTGAATTATTCTGGGGCCCAAATATGTAGCAAAAATCTAGTATACCTCCCTCATAAAGAAAGTATTACTTTGACCTCAACCAAAGAATTCCATGATGATTATTGTAATGACTGTGGCCAAGGCCTGTATGATACTTTAACACTTTATGATGCAGATCATTAAACAATAATTTAATCATTCAACAGGTTTAATCTACAGGGAGCAACTTGAAACTGGTATGAAATGAAGACCAGGGCCTGGCTAATTTGCATTTGGGGGTACAGCCCCAAGGATCCTCCCCATAAAAGCAGGATTAATTTCTGCATGAAGGAAGGTGTCCATCAAATAATACTATGCAGCACTCCTTTTTGGCTGGACATAGCATACCCTAGATTTAATTAGGTGAATTACTGAAACAGACTATAACAGTACGTGTGACTTTGTAAGAGACCACAAATTATTTATGTATCTGTTTGTAAAAATTTATTTTTTTGGGCTGTTGTTTAAGATGGATAAAAAGTTCACCTGGGGCCAATGGTTATCTTCAAAGAAATTCAGCATCATGCTTGCATCTTCTTCAATCATACTTTGGAGAACATCTGTTGAATGACGGTAGTACAAATAATTTGTATGATATATCCATAGTAAATTTAAATTGTGAAATATGAATCTCAAGTGTAGTATATGAACAAATTCTGCACTTTCCTGTCTTTAAATCATGCTTGGTTTTTAAGTTTGGAAATCTTTAATGATGTAGGTGGTGAATGCTAAGCATTATGTCTACACATTACCTGAAAGTATTGAGTAATGCTTTTCAACTGGCATTTTAGGGTAGTGCAACCAGCTCATTTTTTCCCTTTGTATGATAGAGGCATGGTTGGACATTCACTCTCTCCCCACTTCCCTCCTTGTCCTATCCTTCCACTATGCTTTTCAACCCACTGTTCCTTTGTCCTTGTTCCACATGTCCTCTACTTTGCATCTTCACTCTTACCTCCCACTATCCCATTTAACTCTGACCCATTCTTCACCCCTTCCCTCTGTCCACTTCCTCCCTCCATTTTCCATACTACTCTTCCTCATCTTCACTCTCCCCACCCTTGGGCAAATGACCCTCCTCATGCCCTCTTCAACTTCACTTTTCCCCTTCTATCTCTTCACTCACCCTATCCACTCACCCTGTTTACTCTCCCCTGTCTATCTACTATTCTATTCCAGTTTCTCTCCATTAACTCTCTCCCTCTTTCCTTCCACTGATCCTGTCTAGTCCTCCACTGTCATTTCTATTTCCTTGTTTGGTCCACACTTGTCACTCACCACTCTCCTACACATCCCCCCTCCATACTTTAACTTTTCATTTTCAATCCACCTCAATAGAAACACTATTTCCTCTTCAAAATATTTTTCTGTTGTGGGAACTATAAATTCTTATGGAACTTAAGTTGAAGATGATGATGAAGTAATGTAGTAATGAAGCCTCTGTGTTGGTATTTCTCATGATAAATTTTGTTTCTAGACTAATTTCTGTAGTTTTATGTTATTCCTCTTAGATCAGGTGAGTGAGATCAGCTGTCAAATGGTGCGATGGCTTGGTAATGCAAGCACCGTTTCAGCACTCAATCCATTTCAACGAAAATTTTTTTCTACATCAAAACAAAAGGTATTAACAGATTTATAATTAAGAAGTATGTTAACCTGTGAAATTGACATAAACAGAGGTTACTCCTTGGTAAATATGGCACATTAGTCTGTTTTTTTTGATGACCGGTTGTATAATGAAACAAACAGATGAGGTATGTCACAAATGAGTGAGTCACATGATACATCACAGGAAGTGAATAAAAATTGTGCAAAATGTAAATTTAAATTTGTAATTTCAAAATGTAAAATTATTTTTCAAATAATTAAATATTTGGAAAACTGCAAACCGTGTTACTTAGACAACAATACTATTGTTACCTTATTACATGCACAAATGGTTTTCCTTTGTCAATCCTTCGTTAGTTCTCGTAGGCATTACTCATAATATACTTTTTGTTCGGAGTACTTACCTTATACTGTTCTTTGATAATTTCCACAGTTTCCCAAACCTTAAAAAAATTTTTGGCTTAAGAGTGAGTTTGCCCAGCTCAGTGTTACAGAGGGAAAACCGTTATCCAATGAGAATGTTGATACCATTTTCTTTTTCACTTGTGAACCTTGGCCAGTGCATAGACTAATATCAATGTGTGGTCAGACACAAACAGATGAACCATGATCATTTTACTGATGACTTGGTGACTTTATTTCTCATTTTGTATATGTTTGAGGTTCCAGTGCGACTTTATGTAAGAGTAATCTATATAACAATATTTTTATTTCCAATATAGTTACAGCCTGTTACTGAACTTGATGGATCTGTATGTCATTCATTTTACACAGTACTCAATCTTGGTGAGTTTCGCTATTCCGTTATATCTCAGTTTGAATAAACCTTTTGTCCAAATAACCTAGACTAGCATTTCTTAAAAATTAGCGTCCCCAGTCAATTCCCTATTTAAATTTTGGTCAGGGAACACTTCCCTTATGCATATTTCGACTAGCTCGAAATTATCGTTATAAAACGAATATACATGCACAGAATTTTTGGAAGACGTATTTATATTGCTGATAAATGGTCTTGAAATATAGCTTGAACTCAAAAATTTGATGCTGTTAGCATACTTCTAAATGCCCATTTTGTAAGACGACATATGTCTGAGGTATTTGGCTATGTAAGCTATCAAAGTATCGGTTTTTTTAACACAGGATGAAAAGTTCTACTCTGAATACTTTAAGCGCGTTCTTCGTGGTCGTTTTCAAAATATTGTGGTGTAATATGTGAAAGAAGCATAAATACGTTTGCTGTGATCGTTTGCTCCGATCTCGGCTTTGGACGCCATGAATGGCCCATTCAAAATGTGCTGGACAGCTAAATTTTTGTTCATAGCTTAGTGAAACGCATTTACCATGGTGAATGGCAATGTAGCAGAGTCAGAACTAAGACAGATTTGCACTAAAATTATAAGGTAGTTGAACTAAAAAGAAGCACGATGCATTTCGGCAGACAACTTATCAAGTGCTACGTCTGCTGATGAGATAAAGAACTAAAAATTTTAGGCGGGTATTTATATAATTAGCGTTGAATGACATTATCCCCAAATGAGATTAATACCTAAAATAATGACATGCTAAAGATGAAGTCCTTTTGTTGGCACAACAAGGGATTGAGAAACTTAATGTAAACAGACTCCATTACTTTTAGTAGGAACAATGAGCAAGCACGGACTACTTTAAAAGTGATGGAGTCTGCTTACATTGTTTCTCAATCCCTTGTGCCGACAAAAGGACTTCATTTTTAGCATGTCATTATTTTAGGCATTAATCTCGTTATGGGATGATGTCATTCAACGCTAATTATATAAATACCCGCCTAAAATTTTTAGTTTCTTATCTCATCAGCAGACGTAGCACTTGATAACCTGTCAGCCGAAATGTATCGTACTTCTTTTTAGTTCAACTACCTTGCAATTTTATTCCAAATCTGTCTTAGTTCTGACTCTGCTAGGTTTCAACAGTTCTTATTAAAACTATCCAACATTACCATTCACGGTGGTAAATGCGTTTCACTTAGCTATATTCAAATGTGTCACCACGACAAAATTTTTGTTTTCCAAGCTAAGAGGTTAAAAATCGCTGAATCATTCAGACGTGCAGTGGCTTTAATCTGGTTTTCTCATGTTTTCTAGCGCAATACTGCTTTCCAGACCAGTTTCTTAACATGCATGCCTTTTCTGTACTTCGACAGTGGATATACAGCAAGTGGAGTTTGCAAGAAGGACTTGGAGAATTGTACTTGGATATACCTCGTAGCAAAGGTAATGAAAATGCAGAATCCTTTGCTGGTACTCCACCGCCTTTCTCCTCTTTCTCCGAACAGTATTTCTTCGAAGATCGCATGTTACGCACTCCCGGTACAGAAGACACGGTTTGGATGATATCAGGCAAGCGTACCTCATCCTCTAGCACTAGCCCAAGCTTTAATGACATTACCCAGGCTTTTGCTTCAACTGATAGTGGCACGAGCACGCCAATTAATGCTCAGTCCCAACTAGAAGACGACAACACGAGTGTAGGTGGAGCAAGTAACTCGTCTAGCATGAGACAAGTGTTTGGAAGTGAGTCGAGTTTCTTTGCTGAAGGTGGACAAGATAGCAATCTGGCAAGAAAAGCAATGTCGTATTGCTACAGACTTTTGAAGCAAAGTGAATGCAGTAAGTAATTGTAATTTTTGTGTATGATCTATGCTGCGATATTTAAAAGTTCAGAGGTTTTTATCAACTAGACTTTTTGAATTGTTGTAATGGCTACATTGCTAGTATGTAATTTAAGTGTAGTGGAGATTTTTGCATTGACGTAACGCTAGTTTATAACGCTAGTTTATGCGAATGAGCAACGTGTCCATTCTACTTTGGACACATGTTTATTTGCTTACAACTCGTATCGATTATGTGTTGGCGAAGTTGAGGTTTAGTCAAGTCGTTTGCATACCAGTGAAAGAGACAACAGCGAAACATACAGCGAAACATACGCCGTAACCCTTACTCTATCATAGGCATAAGAAATCTGTCAGTCTGTTGTCAGGAAGCTTGCAAATTCGATTGAAGTTCATCATCGTTGCTAAATTCTTTTCATTTTGATGCTATGGTTCGCCGGCATATGTGATCCAATCAAAGTTATGAGCAAATTTTGTGTAAGTTTGCACTGTTCCTACCGCGTAATATCATTACGTTTTCAATCCGGTCGAGGAAGACTGAAAGAATTTCGAATCAGCTGGACTGTCTTCATCCAGTTTTTGTTTGTCGGAAAGACTTATAGTCACTCGTACATTAAACGACTGTTTTGCTACTGCACATTGACACTACACAATATGGCGGCATCTAGATATATTGTGGTTAATATAGTCTGCGAGGTTGCCACATGCCTAACTGTATTGCTTAAACTATTTTCAGAACCATCCAGTTCCCAAGATGCTATCTTAATAAAAGCAGTGAGTTTAAATAATTTCTGTTGCATCAGTAATTTAGTCTACAATGAGGTTGCGACCATTCACCGAGTTACCATAAATATTTTATGAGATCAATCCCCATTGTGATTAGGAACTCATATTTATGAAAAATACCAAAGTCACAACATATTGAATCATAACTTATCATTTCATCATGATTGGACCCTCAGTCAAGATAGAAGACTATAAAAGAACTTCACACGGTAAAAATCCGATGT
>JBAHVQ010178267.1:0-16938 GCA_036872915.1 Nanipora kamurai
ACTCACCCAGACCTCTCCTCTTTTGTACCTGGAAACCTGATTTTATAGAGGCCCTTGATGGCTGGAGCCAGGAAAGTCTTAGGAAAGTAGCCTAGAGACCTCAAAGTTTTCCTAGACCACCAGGGAAAACCAATGCTCGCCCAGCCCTCTCCTCTTTTGCACCTGGAAACTTGATTTTATAGAGGCCCTGGGGCCAGGAAAGTCCTAGAAAAGTAGCCTAGAAGCCTTTAGGTTTTCCTAGACCGCCAGGGAAAACTAGTGCTCGCCCAGACCTCTCCTCTTTTGTGCCTGGAAACCTGGCCCTTGGTGGCTGGAGCCAGGAAAGTCCTTGAAAAGTAGCCTAGAAACCTCAAGGTTTTCCTAGACCACCAGGGAAAACCAGTACTCACCCAGACCTCTCCTCTTTTGTATCTGGAAACTTGATTTTATAGAGGCTGGAGCCAGGAAAGTCCTAGAACAGTGGCCTGGAAACCTTAAGGTTTCCTAGACCACCAGGGAAAGCCAGTACTCACCCAGACCTCTCCTCTTTTGTACTTGGAAACCTGATTTTATAGAGGCGCTTGATGGCTGGAGCCAGGGAATTCCTAGAAAAGTAGCCTGGGGAGCCTTGAGGTGATCTCTGTTTTGCGCCTGGAAACTTTATTTTATAGAGTTTTTAATCAATAACTTTCGAAAAGTTGTCTAGAATGATTGGAGTGTAAGGTTTTCCATGCTCAATTTTTTTGTATTTTATTTATAGACACCTTGAAGCGTTGCGTTTGCTGGAAGGTGAATACCAGCCCACCTCAGAGACAGCTGCAAAGATGGAAGCATATGCCAAGAATGTTCAGCGGTCTGGCTTCTATTTGGACTTTGTGGACGCCCAGTTGATCTCAGAGGAGTATGATACGGTGATGGCACTGGTCGTTGGGCCTTCAGCTGGCAAACTGGAAATTGGTCATCTTTCCCAATCAGTTGCCAACATGTTGCCCGGGGTAGAGGACGAAGAAGCTCGTCAGCCAATTGATCGAGCATCAAAGCAGACTTGGCGTTTGATTTCAATCAATGCAGCTTTTGATCCTGAAGGCTTAAAAAACCACTGGATTCCTGGATTCTTTCGAGAGCAATTGTCATCAGAACGCTGGTCCGAATTGACCGACGGAGAAATTTTCCAGGCCATTGCTCAACAAGGGAAATGTGGCGCGAAACGGGAAAAATTGCTCAAAGAACTCAAAGACGATGTGAGTGAAACGAGGAAGCTTCAATTGCAATCAGAAATTGAAGAACTAGAGAGTACCCTGAAGCAGATAAAGAACACTGTGAGATTCCGTAGGCTTTGTCGAAGCAATGGAGTCGCCTTCATTGAAGTGCCTTCAGATGGCAATTGTTTTTATTTGGTCGCTTCGTGTGCTTTCGCAAGGGCTTGATGCTGTGTTCAAAGCTTCCCAGGGCACTGCTAAGAAAGAACAACGTCTTCTACGATGGGGCATGGCCAACATGTGGGTTGATAGGAAGAACAGCCCATTTGGCAGTACATCTTCAACGCCTTGGTGGAACCTGCGTTGTATGGTGGCCAGGAGGATCCTGGCACAGAGAAATCAAAGGACCAGGAGAAGCAGAAGAAGAAGACAAAGGAGAACAAGGAGGGGCCTATGACTCCAAAAAAAAGTGATGTGAAGCCAGAGAATCAGAAGGCATCGACTCTAGAAACACTACCCAAAGGCGATACACAGCAGAGCGGGGAGAAAACAAAGGCCAAGTTCCAGCGCATAGGTGCCCCCTCGGCAGTGTCTGGCTTTGATCGCAAGAGAGATGAACAAGAAACTATGCTCAAGATGCCAGGGTCTACCACCAAGGTGGCATGGTTGGAGCAACCACTTCCAGATGCAGAAGAAGCGTACGAAAGAAACCAGAGACAGATTGCCCCAGCCTGTCCTCCAAAGGAGGAAGATGCTTCCGATGAACATGTCTGGGGAGGAGGAGGAAGGTCGCTCTGGTCGGAAGCGGCAGCGCAAAGAGCGCAAACGGACCTGCAAAAAGAGAATCACAAGCAGTCGGGTTATGCAGCAGCAGCAGTTGACCAAGTGGCTTGCTGCCAAGGGAATCACTTATGGAGAGTTCTTGGCTTGTCACAAACACACTGCAGTTGTCAAGAAAGCGGCCTTTTGTGAGGCGGGAGGTTTTGTTGACTTCAAAAGCAAGTTGTTGCTGAAGAAGCCATTGCAATGCGCAGCATGTGAGAGCATTGTGGAAGAAGTGGGCCTGACCCAAGATTTAGTGGACGACATCATTCATGGCGACTTTGCTATGCCTACGCAGGAGGAGGGGCAGAAGGAGGAGAGCAAGGACGTGGAGATGGACAAAGAGAAGCTAATTTTATTAACATGAACCAATATGATGTCTACAGTATTTTGTTTTGTTGACTTCCTGACATATTTCAATTGGGTTCAATTGGTTTTGTTTTCATTTTTTATGCGTTTGTCTAGCCAACCGGCAAGGATGGAACGTGAACTTTGCCTGGAGTTCATCGGACAACCCCTTGCGCTACAAGTGCACTATTTGCATCAACGCAGGCCAAAAATCTGGCAAGGTTGGCAAATTGGGCGAAGCCAAGATCAAGGGTGTTAAGTTCTTCTTGAACCAACACTTGGATAGCGCCACACACTTGAAGAATGTGCGCAAGCAGGAGTTGAAGGAACAAGAAGATTCTTTGATGAAAGAAGCAAATAAATGTCCAGGATATGTGGTCACTCCAGAATCTCCGGGTTCCCTTGGTGAGTTCGAAGAGGAGTTCAGGCTTTGGGCAACGCACAGCAACATCACACGGAGGTGTGAACACCTGTATTGGCAAGATGGGAGTCAGGGCAAGTACTATTGCCGACACAAGAATTGCACGGGCACTTCAAATTCTGGCAAAGGAATGTGCACCAGGTGTGAGAGCATGGGGCAGCACAGAGGCCCTGTGCAAAAGGTTGTTTTGCGCTTTGCGGCAAAATACTACTCCGCAGTCCTTCTGCAGAAGAGACTATTCTTCTCCATTGGGGAAACCAAGGAGTTAGAGAAGATGATTGCGAAGGGTATGTGGGCTCAGAAGTGCGAGCTTTGGGACAAGTTGAGATCTCTCAAGAATGCCGAGCTGCAGGTTTACGTCAGAAAGTCGTTCTCGCACCTCAATCCCGAGGAAAAGACACACAACTTGCGGCTGTTTGTAGATACAACAGTCTCTCCTTCCTTGCAAGTCCATGTGCACGCCATTGACGATACCATGATACGTCTGACCGCGCGATTTGCCCAAGCTGCCATTGGCAACAATCTCAATGTGCCATGGCTGTGTTTGCTTTATTCGTGGTAGATGTTTGAATATTTTGACTATATTGTTTATATAAATCATTAAACAAATATAACTAAAAATGGTAAAGAGATACAGTATATATATATATATATCTTCAACTCCATCTACTGTATATTTCTGTTCTTCCTACTGCGCAGGAGATCCAGCAACTCAATGTGCAAATAGCGAAATCCATTTTGGAGGGAGAGCTGGATCAGAATCCATTTTTCCAAGGCCTCCTGGTTCGTTGCTTAACCACACTGGAGAAGAAATCCCGTGGCGTACAAAGTCTCCGAGGCAGACCAGCCAATTGCAGCGAAACCCAAAGCCGCCTGCTAGAAGATGCCGCCTTGACATTGGCCATTGTCGGCGGAAATGCAAACCTGGCTAGAAGCCTCGGGCAATGTGTTACACCTCCTCGGATTTCATGCGACAACCTTCCCAGTTTATCGCTGCCGAATCCAGTTCTTGCAATGATGGACGAGAACGCAATGGCAGATAATTTGCAGCTCATAGACAATCGCTTTCCAAGAGGTCCACATGCTCCAGTGAGAAGATTGAATGTGGCCATCGACCATACATACCTGCAAAAGTTTATGCTTCAAACTAAAGTCAGGGGCAAAGCAGGAATCGTGGGTGCGGCTTGGTCGCCGCATGAGGAAGCCGCAGCCTTTGTCCCCTTTGACCAGGTCAGCAAGGATTCTTTGAAAGCTGAGCGCGCCGGCATGATGCTAGAGTGCCTGGCTTGGAGCCCCACATCTGTGCGGCGTGAGACTTACAGCGTAGCTTCCATGCCAATGACCCTGAAGAGAACCTAGAAACCACATTGCACTCTCACGAAGTAAGGAAATCAGGAGCCTTTGTGATCTACGCACATAATTTTTCATAATTTGTACAATGATCGTATATAATAGTTAATGATATATATACACATAATTATACATATAAATAAATAACATAAAGTACATAGAAGTCATTTGATTTGTATAGAACCAAGTCCTATGATTACAAAAAGAAACAATGTCTATAGAATCAAACCCTGAACAACATCGAGGACCACATCTACTATAGATTCAGAAAAGCATAGCATAATATACTACTAATGTGTATTAGGTAGATCTAGGCAAGTATCTAGGTACTGTAGTATATCGGGATATATACAGAAAGTACTTGGAGCAAGTGTTCTGACACACTGGTTCTATCTGGTTCTTTCCTTTCTTTGCTGTCTAACCAGGAGATGTTTGCAGTGGTGGGCCGCCTGATGAAACATTCTGCCTGGCTTGTGAAAGGGAACGCTTTCGATGCGCATCAGGCTCACACGCAGTTCAGGCGAGCATTGTTTGGCCAACTTCCGTCAGCAGAGATGGAAGGAGCAGATTTTTGGTCTGAACTTCAGTTTCAAGAACTGCCTGAACATGTCCTACCTCGGCTACCAGCAAGAATATGCTTGCATCAGGGGGAATCGATTTGGCCGCTACCTGGAGCATGTAGCCTGTCCTGCACATATGGCTTCCATATCCTTTCAGATTTTGAATTCTATAGAACCTGTTCCTGTCTTCAATGTGGAGTTTGTGATTTTATAGTGATGTAAAATGAACATATAACAAAGATTACAGTAGTAAAGAATAATGATTATAAAAATATAGCAAATAGAATAGATAAAGCATAACCCCAGGCACAGAAGCTAGGCTGGAGATACAATATTGTTATCGTTTGTTATCTCCTTATTTTTTAGAGCTGTTTGGGATTCATGTGTTGTTTGATTTTCTGTATGGATGAACATGGAGGAATTTGGATGCAATTGGTTTTTGGTGGTTGCTGAGGTCATGCTTCGAAAAATTGTGCAGGGCAACTGGTCTCGCCAATTCGAAATCTAAGATTCGGGTTGTACTGGTGCGACTCAACTGGGGCCCGTGCTCATGGTCTCCCAGCATCAGCATACACCCGCAACGAGCCGATGAGTGACCACCTCAACGCAACACTATGGAATCCATTTTTCTCATCACTGACATTGTTCCTTGGCAGACTTGTTTCCAGCTCGGTGTCATCCGTTTCTAATTTGTTTTATTGTTTTACACGATGTTAAAAAAAGGTTCAGTAGCCAGGTTATACCAGGTTCCCAACCGCTTTGCTTGCACACCTCAGGAGATTGGAGGGAACTTGGCACACGTACCGTGGAAACTTCGTGGCCTGCTGTTGATGAACATCATGGTTGCACTCACGACAGCCGCAAATCTTTGCCAACACATTTTCAATATGTTTTCAATAGTTTTAATATATATTGTTTTCAATATTTGCAGACATGTTCAATTATATACTGTAGTTTCATGTAGACTCATTTATATATTCTCTATCTGAACATGCATGTCAGTTCAACCAATTTCAAGCATTCTCATATGTTTTTCTTTGAAAGGATTCAGATGTTCTTTGGAATTTGCTGGTGTTGCTCGAGTTAAGGGCACCGCAACGCACAAGGGCATGAAGCTGAAGCATCGGTGCCAGGCTGCGATGGAGGGATTTCTATTGGCAGACCTGTTTGCCATTGTGGCTGAGGCTGAGTGCAAAAAAAAAGGCTTGCCCAAAGGTACATTTTGGATCGCTCCCCAGACGGCTGAGAACATTCAATTAGTTGCGCTGTCCACGATCCTGGTTTCGGTCACCTGCAACTCAGATGTTTATCGACAAGGGCATTGCCGCATGACCGTGCTCCCAGCGGAGGAATTTTTTGGGCGGCTTCGCAGCCAGAGTGGGAACGCTCAATTGACAGCAAGGTCTTACTGGAAAGCTTCAGCTAGACACATGCTGAAGACGGTGCACACTGGAGCGTCCGGCGCTGACACCGAACATCCAAAAGAACGACCTTTGCAGCCGCTCACTGCAAAAGAGTTCCATGAATGCAGCGAAAGGGCATTGCGTTCGGCTTTGGGTCTAGTGGCTTGGCGCGCAGGCTGTTCGCCAGAGTCGCTTGACCAGGCATACCGCGAATGGTGCTCCACTGGCAGCTTTGACTTCAACTACGAAGATCTCCAGGAAACTGAGTCAGGGATAGGTCAGGTCAGGTATGGTCGGGTCTGGTTTTGGAGAAGGGCTGTGTAGTTTGGTGTGGTTTTCAGTTCCTGCAACTCTTATGTTTGGCGCATTGGGACACCCATGCCAGGAAGGCTACTTTGATGAGCGCTTGGACTTCGAGAATGACGGGAATGCCGCGGCAGAGCAGGACCACTTATGCGAGCAAGCCCTCTGTGTACATCAGGAAGCCACAATGGAAAATGAAGATGCACCAGAGCTCGTTGATTTGATTGACTTTGAGCTGCGTGGGGTTCCTGACGCTGACTCCCTGAAAGAAGTTTTTTCGGCAAAGTCAGCCTCAAGTCCGCTCGGAGCGTTTGGAGTTGAGAGCTCGGGGTTTGATCCAGAAACTCCACACACCTTGTATCAGGCCATATTTGGAGTCAGAGATGGAGAGGTTGAAGAGGACATTAGGTGGGACCGCCTATGGCGTCTTTCAATGTTCCTCCGCCATTGGCAGGGTGGAGGGGACAGACATTGGATTGCTAATGCTCGTTCCTGCCGAAGAGCCGCTTCCACACTCTCCTGGCATCAGCTTCTCAATTCAATTCAAACCATATATAGAGATATATAGAGTAACATTTATAATAGTATGTGTTATCGTGTTTTAATATGTTTTTCTGTTCTATGCTTACTTATGTTCACCACCGGTTTCTATAAAATCCAGTTCCTGAGTATTGACGGCAAACCCTTCCCTATAGAATCCCAAAAGAGACACATATGTCTTGTATTACACAATGTGTGTTAGACTTTTAGCCTTAATGATCCTTAATGAATGTATTTTTAGTTTACATCTCAGTGATAGTTTTTGGATTTTATAGAGAGGTTGGTGTTATTTGAAGTTTTGTGTTTTTTTGAAATTATAGTGCTGCATTGGGCGGCTGTGGTTGTTTTCTAGATTCTTTAGATAGTTTTTTGTAAGAAAAATAGTATGTGTATGTATATGTATAAAATTATGTATATATATTTTCAAATGTTTTTGATGGGTTTGTATTTTTTTGAATTGTTGTCATTGTTCTGATTTGGACATGTATGAAATTGTTTGACAGATTTCCAAATAAAAGTTGTGGTTCAATGAATTTTCCTGACAGCAGGTTCAACGAGCGACTCTTGAAGGAGTGCGCGCTGGATGAAGAGGATGTCCAGTTCCGCAAACGAGCAGGGCGCCGCTGCGCGTGTTGCTGCTCAGAGTCAGAACCAGCCGATTGCCGATTTGCCTGACAAGATAGAGTTTCTCAGCTGTATCATGTTGTTCTGCCCGATCTCTCGGTAAGACTTCATCGGATGTTTCAATTGCTTGCGTCGGTGGGTCTTATTGGTTTTGAATTGAGTTGAATTGTATTGAATTTTTTTGAATTGTATTGAATTGTTCCTATTTGTTCTGACGCAGGCCCGGCAATGTCATCGTGGCGGTCGTTCCAAAGAAGGTAAAAGGGGGATTGGTGAGAGTCGCCTGTGTCGTCCTTGTGCTGACCATTTGGAAATCTGGCAAGAAACCATCGCTGGCAACTGTGGGGCTGTCATTGAGGAACATTTTCTCCGAAATGACTCAAGATTCTGAGCACGCAAATCAGTGGACATGTGGAGGGAGATCTGATCGTTGGAATTTGCAGCCAGAATCAGTTGTCGCGGCTTTGGAGCTGACATCTTTTGAGGACACTCTTGAGCGTTGCCAGGTGGTTCCGAAAGCGACGTTAGACATCTGGGCCTGCTGGGTGCCCTTCAAACCCCTCAAACCCCTCGAAACTTGCCAATGGGTCTGCCATACTGGCCGTTGGAGCAGCCAGCTTCTGGATTCTGGTCCGAAAGCGAAAGCAAGGGCTTGCTCGAGGCTGCTTCAAAAATTTGTTTTACGGGATCCGAAAGCGACGTTAGACATCTGGGCCTGCTGGGCTGCCCTTCAAACCCCTCAAACCTCTCGAAACTTGCCAATGGGTCTGCCATACTGGCCGTTGGAGCAGCCAGCTTCTGGATCTCAGCAACGCCAGCATGGACATGGTAAAGGATCTGGAGAGAATTCCAGATTGGTGGCCTCAAGCCGATTTGGAAATCAAATCCAATGCGAAGGGCATCTTGAAACTGCCAGGACAGGGTCGCAAAAAGAAGAGAAAGGCTGCAAAAGAGCCAACAGAGGTCACAGAGGATCAGCCAGAATGTGATGTTTTGCTTGCAGACTTGCCAGAAGGCAGCAAGACACAGAAAAGCAAGAAGAAGGCAACCAAAAAGAAGAAGAAGGGTGCCAAATTTGGCAAGGCCAAGAAGTCACAAGGAAAGGCCGTCGAGATGGATCCCGTATCCTCCTGTCCATTGCCTCTGTGAAATGAGGGGGGTCCACCATCATCCTAAAACGCTTTATGATCCCCCTCCTTGGGGGGGTCAGGGGGTCATTTTACAAAGAAAACGTGAATGCACAGGAGACATGTCAGATTTTGTATGCTTTCCGTTGCCTCTTTCAATACCTCATGAACCAGATATATAAGAATGATGCAAAATGAGAAGTTGGAATGATAAGCAAAAGATATACTGTAGCTTTTATGAGCAGAATGATCAGATGTCAAAAAAAACAGGAACAAATTTCCTTGCAAATGCTTCAGACGCTTGGTTTGCGCGAGCTTGACCTGGCTTGGGTTGCGCAGCCATGGAAGAGCCACCAGGATGTCCGCAGATCTGTGTTCTTTGACTGCACTATACTGCACTCATTTGGACAGCTGATGAGCTATATTTCAAGACATAAAACCCCAAAAACATTGTGGGAGTGCGCTGTGAGTGTCTGGACTAAGTGCATCCGGGATTGCGTGGAGAACATGTGCAAGCCGTCGTTCAATCCAAAGTATGGTCTGTGGGGTGCCTTGGGCAGCACTGGGCTGATCTTGGCTGTGCATTGAACATGGTTTGCTTGTTCAATAGCGTGCTTTCATTTTTCATCTGGATTTCTTAAAGCATTGCTGCGGCCCAGTTGCTCGATGCCAAATGCAAAAAGGGCGTCCGAGCTGGCATTACACATACTGGGACGAGACTACGTATCTCGGCTATGTCATGATGTTGGAAGCTTTCTGTTCAGGCTACAGCTAGTGGCTAGTGAAAAGAAACATATGAAAGCTTCACAAAAAAGAACTATTGACCTGAGCATCCACACCAATCCTCCCAGGAAGACGTGGATGTGGACGCTGGAAATCTCTCGGATGGTGAAGAATAGGGCGGCAGCCGCGGCAGGAACGCTTAGAGTCACAAATCTTTGGCAGATGGAAGTGTTCGGGCATTTACAATTTGTGTTTGTTGCAATTCTTTTTTCATTCTTTTACTGTGGATCTGGAGTGGTTTAACCGCAGAGTTTTGCCGCTTCAAATCCGGGGACAGACCATTGTGAGTCATCGTGTGAGCAATGAGCGGGCCTGGTGTGGACACAGCAACTACTATAGAAGATGAGAGTAAGACTCATTGCAGCAATCAGTGGTTCACATTTCACAGCTGCCTTTTGTTGGGAGTGAGGTTGAGTCTGTTTTCTCATTGAATCGCCTTTGGATTCCTTTGCTTGTCCCTTGCCAGTTTTCTGTTGGGATCAGACATCTTTCAGGTGGGCATGCGGCTTCTGTAAAATGACTAGTCCCAACCCCTGGGTTGACTAGGTTTGTGAGTCCAATTGTATGGAACAAAGAAAGTAAAAATGCGCGAAGCAGTATTCACATGTACTTTCTAAAGTCTACCAACAAACAGGTCGAATGCTTGCTCATTGAGAGGGTTGGGGATGTACAAAATACAGAGGCATGTTTGCACGCCACAGTCCACCAGGTGGTTCCATGCCAGCAAGCACATCGCATTTCTTACGTGGCTGACACGTCAAATGATGGCCAGCAGTCGCTTGGCGCAGAGTCGTCTCAGGCTTTCCTAGTTTTTTGAAACGTTGGAAGATGCAGTTTGCGTGAATATTATTGCACAGATTTGCAAACTCAAAAGTAACTGCGGACTCTCAGTTACGCGGAGCTACCACTGCCTGGACCTGTTTGGAGGTTCGAAAGCGGCGTCGCCACTTGCCCGCAATATCTGGGGGGTTGTTAAAACAAAAAACTGCAGTCATAAAATTTTAGACATTTTTAAACTATCTGTAGTTTTCTGAATTTCTCCAAGAGTTGAGGTCATGCTGGACCAGGGCTGGGTACAAATCAAAGAGCTTCGACATTTTGCTTTCAGAGGAGCGTGACATCACGTCGTATCACGGAGTGCTCATGCTTTTAAGGATGTTGCTCGGGTCGCTTGAACTGTGAATGCTGCGTGTCAATGTCAACTTTTGTACACACATTGGAATTGGAACATGAGGTTTTGCAAACTGATGGGTTGGCTATGATTTGTTGAGGCTGCTTCCCCAAGGGCTGATCCTGGCTGGACCACCTTGCTCCCTCTTGGTTGGAGCTTGCCAAAGCATTCACCGTCGTTCTATCTCCAACTTGCTCGGCGATTGTTCCAGACGGGTGGTTCGCTTGTCGAACATCATATGGAGCAATTTTGTGGCCAGATTGAATTAGGGCAGTTTCAATTTCATGTCGCACGTGCTTCGCGTAACTCACCCTAATATACCGTATTTGTTTGATTGTGTGTGTATGGTTTTGTAGTATGTTTTTTAATGGCAACATCATGAGGCTACCTGCCTGATGATAATTGGAAGGCCCGGTTGGAAATGGACAATTTATCAAACATTGAATGATGTAGCCACCTTTCACCTTTGACCTTCACTAGAAACCTGGCGCATTGTCAGGCTTCGCGAGGATTTGCGACTGCTCATTGAACAGCCGTCCAGCAGTTGGGGGTTTAAGCTTCCCTGCATGCAGCCAGTCATTGATTTGTGGAATTTGTACCTTGGTCAGGATATGAGATAGTCCAGGGGTGCAGAGATGATCTTGCTTTGCTAATCTTTCAAATGCTTGTTCCCTGAGGAGGAAGATCACTACATGGATGGGCTGTTTTTCACACGATCTGGCAAAGTGTTCGCACTTGCTTGCCAGCTGGAGGTAGGACTGCTTTTAGTCGTGTTCATTTACATACTGTATGTGTTTTCTTATGTTTTTATTAGTTTTTATATGTTTTTATCATTTCTTTTCTCACCAGGAGCGCTGATCTTCTAGGGCGGCGTATGACAGCGAGCCTCAGGAAGGTAATCAAGGAGTGCTCGCACAACGTACATACAGTTCAAGTATGTTCATGTAAAAATTCCAAACCTATCCACATGAAATTCAAATCCGTGCATCATACAGCTAGAATCAGCGCTGTTAGGACCGGTTTGAGAAGCGGCAATCGAAGAGAAAGGTCCCCAAGGCAAGGCGAGTGTCCAGCAAAGCAGATGTGGGCAGAACTTCCAATTCTTTTCAAGCCCCCTGCTTCCTTCATCTTTATCTTTCATTGCTTGGTAGGTGTACTATGTCCAGCACCAAAACGGCACGTGGTCTGGAGGAAAGAACCTTGCTGATAGCGCCGCATACACTGGGAGCTTTTGTCGCGCAGTCATGAAAGTTTGGCTGTGCGACTAGAAAGCATCATGTCTTTCATGGTCTTTCACAAGACACAAGAGAGCACCACGTTGCTTGGGACGAATGATTTGAGATGATTTGAGTATAGTAGATGGGCCTTCCATAGCCTTTCTGACCTGTCAAATTTGAATTCTGGGTCCGAGATGTTCTTCATTGTTTTTCTTTTCCGGCTGAGGGTTGCCGGCTGGATGTTCCGAACCTTCTGAAGTTGGGAAGGCTTCAACTTGCAAAGGCAAACAGACCTGCGTGGCAGACTGAACAGTTCTGCTACAGAAAGCAAGGGAAAGTGCAAATGGCTGCAATGCTGTTCTGGCGGTTCCTTGATTCATGTTCCTTCAAATTCGTGATGTTTTTGCACCAGTGACCAACTTGTTTCTGGAAAATTGTTTTTTTTAACAGCGTGCAGATTCATTGGGCAAGGTCAAGGCGGAACCACCTCCTTTGCCTGCACCTGCTCACCCTCCTGCGGAACCAGGACCAGCTGCAGGTTCTATTTGCCTTGAGGGGGTTGGGATTCATCCTTTTATAGAGATGATGGCTTTTCCTTTCCTAAAGCCAGAAGCTTTGTAGCGCACACCCAATAATACCCAATACATTGAAGCATGAAAGTGCTTTACGTGTATATATACTTTGAGAGGGTTGGGTCCTATCATTTTACAGATGACGCATTGCAAGGACGCAGGGACACGTACAGTAGTGGCTGATTTTGAAAGGTTGTGAAAGTATATGAGAGTGGTTTGTTTGGCTAGGACCTGCAGATGCACCAGATCCTGCGCCACTTCACGATGCACCTTCAGGTACTGTGGGCGGCAAATTTGTCATGATGACCGCTCTCATTTGTTCTCTACCCGTCCGTGTTTAGTTTTCTACAAGACTTTGAGGGACTCTCAAATGAACTTGTTTTGCTTGTTTGATGTTGCTCGGATATATTGTGACGCTTCTTTTACTTGATTTATATCGATTTAGCGCAGTGTTTGATGTAGCTAGGAGCCCAAGCTGCTGCAGAATCTGCAATCACACCGCCTCCTTTGTCAGACTCTGCAGCCACGGCAGTGGCTTTGCCAGCAGAAGAGCCGAATGGCCAGAAACCTCCAACTGCAGGAGCATACTATATACATCTATATACTGTACATCATTTTACATCTATAATAATATCGTATAATCTATATATATATATATATAGGGTTTTTTAGTTTGTTTTATATTATCATTTGATTTTTTTAGTTTTCCATTGTGTGGGGGTGGGGGGGTTGGAAGAGCCATTCTATGTGTTTTGAGAGGGATGGGACACGCATTTTACAGAGACAGAGTTTTGCATTGTGGAGGTGAGGGGGTTGGAAGAGCAATTCTATGTGTTTTGAGAGGGATGGGACAGACATTTTACAGACACAGCTGGTTGATTCAAGCGCGCTTGTCTTCAGCATCCTTCATTGCAGGACCCGCAGCTCCTACAAATCCAGTGGTGAAGCCTGAGCATGTGACCAAACAATCTCCAGACGCTGCTCCCTTGCGTGGTGTTGCATCGCCTTGCCGAAGCTCTCAGGCTAATCACAGGGGAGAGTTCGTTCTCACCAAAGTCGAGAAAACGGAGCGCGCAGATCCTCCCACGGACAAAGCCGAAGTGCCAAGCTTGCCCAAGGTTTCCAAACGGCCAGGAAACCAAGATGCTGGTGAAACCAAAAAGATGAAGGTGGAGACATCGGAGACCAAGACCAAAGAAGTGCACAAGCAGCTCAAGGTGGAGAGCTCTGACCTGCTGCGACCAAAAGCCGAGAAAAGGGAACTAGACTCAGGTTCAGGGCAGACTAAGAAGTGCAAGGTGGAGCTCCAAGACCCGATGCCTTCTTCCACAAGTGGGAACCGGAAAGCGTCTTCCAAGCCGAGCCAGGAAGATACTTTTGATTCCAAAGCCTATGAAAGATGCTTGGGGAAACATGCAGAGAGGGTTTCGCGCTCAGTTTTTTTCCTGAGTGAAGTCGATCTTCTTGCGCTCGCCACAGTCAAATCTCATGCCGTTTGTTTGCACAGACACATTTGAAACACTTTTCACTTGTAGAATTTTTAGAGATTTGCTTTCAATATATAGTACAAAAATATTCTAAAATCATTGTTGAATTCTTACCGGTTTGTGAAAATCATCAACAATTTGTTGTCTCAGGACGCCAAGATTGCTTTGGATCTCCCTGACAAGAAGAACCTTGAGTTGGTGAGCATTTCAGATTTTGTGGACGGTTGTGCGCCTGATGTGGAGTTTGACATAGGGGTGCCCCAAGGAACATGGCACTTGATCCTCACTTCTGCAAGCTATGCTCCCTCCACCCCAGAAGAGCTAAATCATTGGTTGCCTGCTGTCTCAGAAGCCACCGTTGGGAAGGACCTCTACATGAGTCTTGTTCGCTTGTCAGAATGCAACCTCCAAGTGCGGGAATCAGAAGCCCAACAACAGTTTAAAGACTTGCAGGAGAAGCTCAAGACCTTTGACGGAGATAAGCCGGAACACGAACGTTTGCTGACCGAATTGTATCATTTGGAACAGGAATGGTTGAAGGTGTGTACTTTCAAAGATCTTCAGAGCCGATGTCACAGTTCCAGCATTCATTGTTTCGAAGTTCCGGCAGATGGCAACTGCATGTTGTGGGCGGTCAAGCTGTTGCTTGATGGAGAATTCATAGCTCCTGAAGTAGACTCCACAGATCCAGAGCATGTGGCGGTAGTAGAAAGTCTCAGGCAGGAGTTGGCCGAGGGCTGGCGGTATTTCAAGTCTTGGCTCGCTTGGCAGAAGTTGTGCGCTGCTTTTCACGAACATTACTTGGATGAGCTTTCCCCAGCTGCCGCTACCACTCCGCCAAAGAAGAAGAATTCCACTATGCCTGACAAAACACCTCCTGCTGACAAGACTGCACAGCGAAAGACCAAAAAGGTGCAGCAAGTGGACCAGCGCAGGAAAGCGGCACTGTGGAAAAAAGATGAGCCAGATTTGAGCTTGCGAAAGCCTGGAGATCAACGCAAAGCTACACCGGCTGAACCTGACTTTGATGTGCCAGATCTTCCCATGGTCCAGGTGCCACAAGTCACAGAGAGGGCCTTCCGCCGGTCCTGCAAGAAAAAACAAAACCAGGCGAGAAGTCAAGATGCAGGCCCTCCGGAAGTATTTGGCATCCATTGATTTGACCTACCCGCTTTGGCAATCCCTTCACTGGTCTGAAGCCTCTTCCAAGAAGGCTGGTGCGTGCCCGCATGGCAAGTACACTGCTGTCCAAGAGCTACTCCTTGATGGCAATACAGAGCAGGTGAAGGAATGCAAAGCTTGTGCCAAACTTTTGGATGTGTGCAAGTTCTCGGATATGGCCTGCCAGTCTGAAACAAATGGTGATGGTGAGACTGAGAAGGATGGCACCGATGTCAATGTCAAGGCTGGAGATGAGACGAATGTTCCAGAGGAAGCGGACGACAGCGTGGGTGGCATTAGCTTGACAGCGCTGGTGAAGTCTGTTTGCTCCTACTATGAGGCATCGTGGGCTGGGCGATGCTGACCTTGGCTTGTTCCAGAAATATATATTGGGTGTGGGCCGGGTGACCAAGCACGAGCAGCATAAAGTGACAAACCCCAACCTCTAAGCCTTTGTAAGCTGGGTGAATAGGCTGATGTTCGATGGTCTCCACGGCATACGATCTAAAACGTTGTCTACACCTACTTACTGTAGATAGACTCTGTAGTGTAAAATGATTACCCCTGACCCCTGTCATGTACATTAAACAGGAGATTACAGTTGGCTTCTCAAGAGGAACAGCATGGAGCTAGTGCTTTGATGAGTTTTGGATGACTTCCTCTTGAGTTCTGGATCACAGTCCCACTTTGTGGAGGACGCGTGTGCCACAACCAGGAGTGGTAGTGTTGGAAAAGTAATGAGAAGTTAGATGAAGTTTGTGAGGACAGCATGGTATAGCCACCCGTTCATACCCGTTCTATGGAGCACTGCGGGGTCATGCCCTTCATTTCATAGAGGATTTTTTTGTGAGGGACGTGGCTGACAGGCGGTTGATGGCGATCGTGGCATTGACAGCCATGCAAGGCCGAACAACTAAAGCTACAACACAATTTTCAAGCTGACAAGGAACATGCCCAGTTGCCGTTCTCGTCTGATGGACGATGACGGAATTTGAGGTTGGGGCAGCGTTATAGCACCTTGAGGGGTTGCGCCTGTGCTTTTACAGAGGCATTTTACGTTGGAAGATGTTGGAAGCATCTTGAGGGGCTCTTTGAGCTTGCCCGCGCCACGGCATACGCTCTAAAAATCTCTAAAATCTCGCCAGATAGGCTCTGTAAAATGATCACCCCAGACGTCTCTCATGGAAACTAAACGCGAATAAGGGAGCTTGATAGGAATTGGATTTGAAAGGAACCTTTCGTAACAGGACCACCAAACCAATTGGAACAGGACACAGATCGCCTGGCAAAAATCTGGATACAGGCACGTCATCAACTTCTTGTCAACCAGGTCCCAGGGTACACCAGAGTTGAGGGTTGGGGGTTGTCATTTTACAGACCAGTTCTGTAGATGTTCCCCCCGCAGGGTTGGGGATACTCATTTTACAGAGGCTAGCAGACTGGGTTTCTCAAGCCAGGAGCTCTCTGTAAAATGATAGATACTGACCCCTCCAAAGATGTTAATTAGATATAGTGTTAATTATAGGTAACAAATGAATATAAATGCTATAACATAGACTAATATATACTAATCCTACAAGCCTGGTCTCCCACCAGCAACCCTCCACCTTTGGAAATAGAATGACAATGAATGACATAGGCTCCATACCTAGCGCAATTTCAGGGCCTGGATTTCCAAACAAGTCCAACAATCTGGATACAGGCACGTCATCAACTTGTTTTCAAGCAGGGTACACCAGAGTTGAGGGTTGGGGGTTGTCATTTTACAGACAAGTTCTGTAGATGTTCCCCCCTCAGGGTTGGGGATACTCATTTTACAGAGGCTAGCAGACTGGGTTTCTCAAGCCAGGAGCTCTCTGTAAAATGATAGA
>JBAHVQ010178288.1:0-15442 GCA_036872915.1 Nanipora kamurai
TTTTAAAATAAAAAGAGTTGTCGTTTATTTAAAATGTCTATTGACTATTGTGCTACTACGCAATTATGGAAATATTTTCAAGTAACATTTTCACTTTGTTGGGCAAGGAGTCAGAATACTTTGACAGAAAACTTTCATTCTCTGATGGGATTTGACTTTTCTTGCGCGTTCAATAATGCCTATTTTGAGACAAGTTCTTCGGTTTAGCATGGTTTAGGTGTGTCATTTCTTGAGCGTCTGATGAGTCCCCAGTTCCCGTGTTTCAACCGACTGCCCGGCAACAGACTTCATGAAAGTGGAGAGTATGACGCAAGAATGGTGACGAAGCTCTTAAATAACTACAGATCTCACCCAGAAATCATCAAGGTAAAAATGATTTTCTTATTATAAGGAATGTTATAAAATACAGGGCTGTAGCTAACATATTCCTTTTGGAGGGTAAAGTTGAACAAGTGCCGACGACGTAAGCAATTAAGAGGGTTTGGTGGCATTCCCCCCAAAATATTTTAATTCTAATGACTGTGAAATGCCATTTTGAGCATTCTCTATGAGACATTTTTTTTAAAAAATCAATTTTTATTAAGCATTTTAAACTGCTTACAACAATATTTCGTCCCAGAATCAGGGGACGAGAGTGAATCATTGAACTCTAAAAAGACTTTTTAGAGTTCACTGGAGTGAATCGGAAAGGAAAAAGGGAGGAAAGAGAGAGTTCATGCTACAGTCCGCTAACAAATTCTCTGATTTGGAAGAAAACAAATGCTTTCAAAACACACTGGTGTGGTTGTCCTCCTGGGGGGAAACTGCCCCTGCCCCCCCGCTAACTACGGCCCTGAAATAGTTTATTGCAGGGTCGTTTTTTAACCTGAAGAAAGAATTTTATTATTTAACGTGACTCCATACAGTTTCCCGAAAAGTTGAGAATGCAAATTTGAGACATAAAAACATGTACATAAACACTTTGGAAGAAGAATAAAACTAAATGCAATACATAGGAACACATTCTAGGTATCCAAAAACATGACGAAATAAAAAGTCCAGGTCGTTGCTATGGAAACAGTAGCGTTCCAAAATGGCTTCCAATTACCATTTAATCTAATTTATTTCGAAAAAGCTTTGGTAACCTCCATTTTGGAACGCCACTGTATGAAGCCACCTTAACAGTGAAAGTGAACGGATGAGTGAAAATGTAGAAGACCAGAGTTGGCTTAATCTCACAGTTGGAGCGGGTTATGAGCCCGCAACCTTCGTTCTGACAACCCATGCACTGCTCTACCAATCAGCTACCGAATTATATGTGAACTGTATATGTCTGGCTTTCAGTTTTCACGATAATCTGTAGTCAATTCAAACTGGAGTTAAAAAAAATGGTCAAAAAAAGGAACTTAACGTTTTGTTTTCAGTTGTCTCGGTATTCAAATGGGTGTAGAGATCGTTTCATAAGCCGTTTTTCTACTAACTCTTTCTTGCATAGTGTTGTTTTTCAGCAACAAGTTATAACAATAGAACAATTGGAAGAACAAAGCATAAAACAATAAGAGAACAAAGAACAAAAGGAAAAAACTGTGATGTAGGAAAGGACCAATTGAAATTTTTGAAGCGGGGTGGAATTTTTCTTTGTTTCGTGGGCTCTAGGGTGGAACTAATTTAAAAAGATAAAGAAAAATTTTACTCCGCGCGGAAAATTTGGGCTAGTGGAAACTGGCTTTAAAGCGGTTCTTCGGTCGAAATTCCACAAGCCAATTTTTTAAAAATAATGTTGAAGATATGACCTTAAGAAGTAATCACCCGACGTTTCATCCGCAGATTGGTTAAAAAAGGTTATGTTGTATGGGCAAAGTTTGAACTTAGGATGCCACTAACGAAATGGCAAAACTTTGGAAAAACCAAGTCGGTGAACTTGAGACTGCCGCTCAACAGTTTTTTCCTTCCCGTGTTTAGCTTCCCAATGAAATGTTTTACGAAAATGAGCTGCGAGTGTGTGCGGACCTAGCTCTCCGTGAATCACTCTGTAGATGGAGTGACTTACCAGTCAAAGGATTTCCTGTGATATTTGAAGCCGTATTTGGCAAGGACATGCGAGAAGAAAGAAGTCCTTCGTTCTTCAATCCTCAAGAAGTTTCAGTCGTTCTTCGCTATGTAAGAGAGTTGAAGGAAGCAAGAGGAGTGTCATTGAAGACGGAGGAGATTGGAATTATATCCCCTTACCATAAACAGGTAGTAAGAAGTGTTTGTCTGATATGATACATTTCATTATTTCACATCTTACCAGGTCGATCAAATCATGATAAACTAAATTTTCCCCGTTTGAACCGAATCGCGGTGAATGTTCGTTAAAATTTTAAGTGACAGAAGAATATGAAGAATTCTCAGGGCAGAAAGAATCTTACTATTAATGCTGTTGGCATTAATTATGTCCCTAAAAAGATCATGTCCCTCAAAAGGTTTAGAATTTTAAATTCTGTGAGAGTCAATTTGTTATTTAATATCTTCTGGTACACAAATGCAATATATAGAAGCAAAACTTGCCTTAATTTGATGTTCTCCTGCTCAAAGCATATTATTAGAAGACTTCATGGCACACACTGAGAAGTTAATTACATTAGGCTGGAACGAAAATCTGAATTCGACAAAATCTGAATCAACTTGAAATGTTAATTAATTTTTTATCCAATCTAGTTAAGCGTCCATTTATTGTTTACGTGAATCAGAACGACTTAACTGAAGCTGGTCGAAAAGTCAATCGGATCGAAATACAGGATTCACTTGAATTTTTAACACAATGAAAATCGACATGATATCTCGAGCGAATTGAATTTTTCGATAGGCTCGATCCGACCTCATGTAAACAGGCCCATAGGAACGAGCAACTCGGCTGGCGAGTCTATAAATTGGCATTGGAATCACCTGACTTTACGAATGTAGGGAAGAAGTCTTTAAGCTATTAATATAATGGTTGACCATTGAAAATTCTAAGGAGAAATACAATGCTAATAGTAACATTTTCTTCATAACCTCAATTAGCCATCACGGGACGAAAAGTTGGATTTGCACATTTGCAAACTTATTTGTAAATTTGTTGCAAAAATTATCTTTGACCACATTTGTCCAAATTTGCAAACGTGCAAAGTTGATGTTTGACTGCGTATTTGCAGCCAGTGCGAATGTGCAAATGCCGCGATTGCGCCGGTGCAAATATGTTTGCAGTTTTTTTGCAAATATTAAATTTGCTTAAACTTTGTAACTACGTTTATTTATTGAAAATACCATTCTTGCACATACTAATTGTAATAAATGAAGTTTGCACAACTAGGAGACTTTAAGCATATTTTTCGAAAAATTACTTACAATTATAGCTTCATAATATACTACTGCTAACAAAATATTTTGTTGCTTGTATTACTTTGACGTTAGTCCCGCGAGGTAGGAAATGCCAATGCGCATGTCAGTAGGATTCGGGGTACGAATTCCGGACGTGCCCCCGAGCTTCTTTTATATTTCTTATGCAACTAGAAACTGATGGATCCATGTTTACATGATACTACTACAACAAATACACCTTATAAAAATTCTACGGCGCTACTAAATCTGATAAAAACAACCTTTTAAAAGGAGTGCAAACTGGTGTATCTGCAACATGAATTGGCGCATAATTATTGGTTTTGGGAGTTTACAAACCTCATTCATTTGATGTCGTCTTCGCTCGCGCCGAAGGGTTTCCCCCTGAACACCGGTCTGAATGGCGTTTTGTCGCCGACCTTTCGTTGAAAGTGAGCACGCAGTTATTCTGATAACAAAAAGAGAGAGAAAATTAAAAAGAGACTGAAAATTAAAACATTTACTTTAAATATTTACAAAATATTTTGAATTCCCGGTGTAAAGGCTGGATGTAACAAATGTTAAATAAATTACCAGTGTCTCATATGTAATTTCTGATCAAGTAGCTGCCTTGTTCAGTGTTGGCTGAAGTAGATGGATGTATTGTATGGTTTCCGAGATTGTATTTGCTGCTCCAACAAATTGAGAAATGTTTAGATCGAGTATTTGACGGACAGCACGACCACATTGATAGCGGTTTTATGGTGAACCAATAAGTGGATAACGAGCTCACCATATCAAATCACATCATCTAGCGTCAGGCCCAATAATTGATTATTTTTAACTGCTCACGCTGCAGGTTCAAAAGATTCGTGAGAGCCTAAAAAAGAGGCCTTTGGATATTCGAGATATCAAAGTTGGATCTGTTGAAGAATTTCAAGGACAGGAACGGAAAGTGATCATCATCTCAACCGTTAGAAGTAGCGAGGAATTTCTTCATCTGGATGCTACGCATAAACTAGGCTTTCTGGGAAATTTCAAGGTAAGCCGTAGGAAAATAAATAGCGCTTGGTTTTGAGAGAAACAATGCTCAATTATGTACCACGACCTACATTTTCAACCAAACCTACTTAACTTTGTCATGCACACACGAAGTTAAGAAATCCGGTCCGTCTTTATTTTTGTACATAGAGGACACTAGCGTTTGGACCATTACAGTATTCACATAAACCAAAATATATCAAGCAAGTAATTGAAGATGCTTAGAATGAGATGAACAGGAGTTGGGACTCCATTTAAGGAGATCCTTTGTGTTGGCAGTCAGTCTATGGTATTTTTTTTTATCAATTAAGTTATTTTTTTCCTTTTATATTATATTATTTTATATTATATTATATTAGTTTATATTATATAAATTTATCAATTAAGTTATTTTCGTCTGCGTACTTTTGGAACTATTACGAAATAAGAATTAACGAAATAAACGGTTGTTGGGTACCTGTTTCGGTTTAGAATAGACTGAAAAGTATTCTGGCTGTTTTTCTTAGGGTAGCGGTAAATGGATGTTCATTGACGGGCAGTATTTCAAAATATTCCAAGCATTAAGGCGGTTAATATAGATATTTGAAGAAAATTTTCGAGTATCAGAATGATATACTTTTAACATCCAAAGATTTTTTCTTTTTTTTTTTGAAAAGTTGCATGTTTTTATTTTTTGAAAAAATGAAATTTTTTGCAACTGGTCCCTTTTGGGTCTTAAAAATATACCATTCTGACACTCGAAAATTTCCTTCAAATATTTATATCATTTCATGTTACCGAGTGTAAATACCAAATATTCCTTGAATATCAATACGTTTGTATGTTTGTATGTTTGGGTACTGCAAGTCCAAAATATTCGTATGCTGCTTGATTTCCGAATAGCTCAAAAACACTCGCTTGTTTATTGGTGCTTTTTTCACGACGTTAAAGTGGCTGGACTTTTTTGACCAGACATTTTTGATTAATTGGGCGCTCAGGGGCTCATGTTCTTAAGCTTATTTCTAGTTGGTAGTTAATAATTTTTTGGAGAATTGCTCGCTTCATTAATACATTAGTTAATGAATTTTTATCGGTCGTTATTTTGTAAAAGAATATCAAATAAATTTACTTCACTTCCGAAAAACTACAACTGCTTCAAAATGGTAGCAATTGATGATCCAGGCGGAAATCGAACTCGAGTTAAAAATATGATGGCCCAGACAATATATTTAAATAGAGGCATAACAAAGACATATATTATGAAAATATTTATTGAACTGACGTTTCGTCGCTAAACCCGCAACATCTTCGCGGATTATAAGCCGCAATAGCGTTTTATCGTCAATTTCGTCAAGAAAATTTCATAGATAAGCCGCACCGGATTATAAGCCGCATCGTCATCGCTAAAGCAAACAACGTTAGTTGATGACGCAACGTATTTTTAACATTACAACAATGAAAACTTCAGTTATATAATTTAACTCTTACAACAAACTTATTACACTAAGGGAGTCGTAAAGTTACTTATTTACAATAAGTCCTATTCGACAAATCCACGACAATGTTGATCTTCCGCATCTGAATGAAACAAAGAAGCAACTTCACTTGGAATCGAATGCTTGTACCACTGTTCTCTCGTTCGTCGCTGCTTTGAGTGCTTTCATCATGAGGCAATTCAAACCTTTCTGGCAAAATATCCACCTTGTAGTAGCCACCTAAAATGCAAGATGTAGGTACAGTCTCCCAGGTGTAAACAATCCAACTGCTCTGCAATCCATTCGTCGCTTACCGTCGCTCGTCGCATTCGATTAGACTTGTTTTATCCGAACCGCTGCACAAGCTAATACTGTACTAATCTCGCTTTTTAGAAAGTGAAACAAAACAACTTTGCATGTGATACGGAGTAAAAGGAAGAAAGCATATTCAAATACAAGTAAAATTTTGTATTTTTTCATATATAAGCTGCACCGGATTATAAGCTGCATAACATTAAATTTTTGAAAACAGTTGCGGCTTATAATCCGCGAATTACGGTATATCATTTTTCGATCATTTTTTTATCTTTGGAGAAAGTAAGCAAACTGTATATTTGTAATTGTAATATTTATCAAGTATCAATGAAGCGAAAATTATGTTTGTCTTACTTGAAAGCACTTTTGAGATGAATAAGAAATATTTACAGTTCTTCCCTATCTTACTTCGTTTATTAGATATCTCAGATTGTTTAATGTGTAAATGTGATGACCTGTGACGTCATTGGGTTGACGCAGTTTTTTGTCCAACAGATGTTTTGGCGGCCATCTTGGTTGAATTTCAACTGAAGAATCTCATTAGCTTCAATTTTATGTGGAACCAACTTGGCCGCCTTATCATTGTCTTCGGACTGTCAAGAGATTAATTGCAAATCTTCCATTAGAAAATAAATTATAATTTCCAAAATTATTCAACAAGGTCACCTGAAACTTTATACATTGGTTAATTTCATCAGATTGAATAGTTCAACACAAAAATATTATCATCAAGGTTGTGCGTCCGTTTCCACACTTCTCTGCTAAATAAATTCTTTGTAGCAGGTTCATGTGCATTTTTGTTCGCGACAGGTGAGACATGTTGCCTTCCGGGTTTTATACATCACGTCAGAGAAAAATTACTATACTATGCTTCGTCATGACTAGATAACCATTTTGTCTTAAAGAGAGAATTATCCTTGAACTAATACATTACTACCATAACTATACTATAATTTGGAGCCGTTCAATTTCGTGAACTAAACCAATGTATCAAGTTTCAAAAGTTATCGTTGAATAATCCGAGAAATATGACTTATTTTCCAATTAGTCGAAATGCCGTTGCAACAGAAGATTCTTCAGCATTTATATAAACGAGCTCTCAGTAACATGTATTAATTCTTTTAATGCTTCTCTGATCATTCACTGGTAGCGTTGTTGATTTGTCAGGCTTCAATTATTCCTTAATGTTTCATAAATTTCCCGCTTACTGGTGTGAAATTTCTCACTCACCACAAATGGTCACTTACTTCGACGCGTTCAGTTATTTCGCTTGATTCCGGCCGTGATTTATAGAAGTTATTCCGATAATTTTGGAGGAAGTATTACAGCTTTAAACATATAGCACATTCTATTATATAGACGGACTTAAATGATAATATATGCCGTAGGAAAGTCCTTTTTTGTATTTTTTTTTTATCTTTTGTGAATTTTTATTTATGCTTTCTTATTTTTTTGTACCAAAACCAGTATGATGGGATTAAGTCATCTCATATGGGTATTTGTAAGCTGTGAAGTTAGCTCCCGAGTCACTGGGAGCAAGTGGGTAAGGGTCGCACGAAATGAATTTAAGTCATCCCCGAAAACGTACAAAAACACACTGTAAAAAGTACGTCACTCATTATCGGTAAGCAAGGAGAAAATTTTCATTCTGACTTAAGAGGAAACACAGGCTAACAGCTTGTTTGTTGTCAATTGTATGTGTGTTTTTTCGTAGCGGTTCAATGTGGCCATCACTCGTGCCAAAGCTCTGCTCGTTGTAATTGGAAATCCTTACGTTTTGTGCCGAGACCAACACTGGAAAAGGTGCGTACGGTTGACCTCTGTTTTAAGTGTTAGATGAACCGTGTCGACTCATTGTTAGCTTACATATACCTACGTACAACTGGTGGTAGTGCAAGTGTCTCTCACCTCTGTGACTAGGGTTCGATTCCGGTTCCGTGTAGCATTCCGATTAAAGTTACTTTGGTCATATGCGAGACGAATGTTGTCCAATTTGACTCTACCAAACATCGCAGGTTTTCTCCGGGTACTCCGTTTTCATCCTGTAGTAACATTGGACCCATGAGGGGTGGCCCTTACTGGACCTCTAGGGAGAACAGCCGTGGTTTGGCTGATAGGGTTATCCAGTATAAATAAAGGAACTTTACTAACTACTTTCCTTTACCCAATACCATCAAATTAATCGTCTAAATTGAATTAATTCTAATTTCAATTACTTCAAAAATTCATCAATTGCTAATTCCAATCAACAGCTTTAAGAAGTATAATCTCAATTGTAGAATTATACATATCAAAAAGTAGACCTTGTTCCAAAATGGCGGATGTTTTAAAATTCTTTTATATGCATATAAATTGGCCCCCATAACCTCGTGTTAGAGCAAAAATTCTTTTGAATTTCGTACATGAAAACGAGTTCATAAGGGCTAATGTACATGCGTACAAAAGAATTTTAAATCATCCGCAATTTTGGAATAAGGTCTATATGAAACAGCATAGAGACTTAAAAAGTTGGTGGACTGCCGAAAATATGTAGAAAAACTGTGAATTTTTAAAATATTGAGAATATTTCAACATAAGTTCGGTAGTCTACCAGTCTTTTAAGTTTTTACCTACCTACATACCTTCTCTTTTACCTACCTACCAATATACCTCTCTACTTATCTATAATCTACCTTTCTGTCTACCTGTACCTATCTAATGTTAAGAATAAGAATGCTGTGTAGACAGTTTTAAACTAAGCAGAAAATCTTTTAAAGGTGGTACCCTGCCAGAAAACGAGCAAACAATGTACTGAATGAAGGGCTATCGATCGAAACATTAGTACCCCGTTTTCTCGTTAAGCCTTAAATCTTTTTTGTTTCCGGCGTACTTTTCTACATGCCTGTCCCCCAATGCCTACTAACGTACCTGCCCACTGTTTGCCCAGAGTTCACATGAACATGTATATAGTTTAACGAAGACGGATAGTTGACTCTTGAGTCTACATGATTGCCTCCCTTGTTTCACGATACGATATGCCATTGATCCGTCCAACTTGATATCGACCGTTACATTGCAGTTGTAACGATTCTTCCAGGGACTCGTTTAGTACACTTGGGCATTGTGATGAATATTTCTGGACCCAGTGCATTAAAAAACGAGTCAGCTACGGACACGCGGTTAATACGGACAGTTGCTGTTTTCCCTACGAAATATTTATATGTTTCTTTGTTAATCAGCTCGCTTAAGCCCTGCACACGCCATGCGACAATGGCATGCGACAACTTCAAAGCGTTTTTCAACGCTCACTGAACACGACAACTAAATGCTGTGCATGAGCATTATATCAATCGCTCAGGAAAATATGGCGTCTAGTAATGAGTCCGATGATAATGTTGATTTCCTACTGTTAGCCGCTTCAAAGCGAAGACATTAAATGGGACGGAGGTGTTGGGTTCACCCAACTGTTCAGCAAAGGAAAGATCTCGGAGAATACCACAATCTAGTGCAAGAATTCAGATAAGACAATTGTCGTTTCTTCCAGTACTTTCAGACGACGAAGGGGCAGTTTGGTAACCTCCTAGAGCTGCTTAGAGCTGAATACGAAGAGTGAGCCTTCTAATAAATCTCGAGATGACCACAAACACGCTGAATTAATCGTTCCGCTGTTCTGGTCTTCACTATCAAATGTGTCAGCCATGTTCTTTTGGAAAAATTTTATTGGTCAATATTAAATGCATCGGCATTCCGCTGTGTCTAACAAGAAAATCATCAAAGTTATATTTTTTTTCTGGTGTAGGTTTATTGAATTTTGTCAAGACCATAGATCTTGCAGAGGCAGTTCGTTCCAAATGCCAGATGTTGAGGACGAAAACCTCCTGGTGCAATTGATGAGGCTACGTCTGAATCCGGACGAGGTAATTCAAAATGAAGAAGATCTTTCGAGAACGGACTACGAAGGTCAACCGTGGAGGCGAGATGACAACTGAAAACGTTACTGGGGGTTTTAAATAAGTTAAATTAATATAAATTATGAATTCATGTAGACGAGGGCTGTGTGTTCCAAGGTTTTCGGTCCACAATACTTATGTCACTGTGATCATCGCTGTTACTTATTCAAAGATGCAAGCTGAAAATTGGACAGGAATTATAAGAGATTGATCTCCTTGTTGCGATATTTCAATCACAGGTCAACAACACACTGTCTTATAAAAACGTAGACTAATCATTTAAAACAGCACGTCGTTTGAAGACTTCAAGATATCAAGAAACCTTCTAAAAACTAATGGTTATCAGTAAACCCAATATCTTCGGGAGGTCAAAATTCCTTCAAGGCATCATCTTTTGAAGATTAAAATACAAGAGACAGATTACACTTTTTTCATATGGGAGGCGTTGCAACAAAGGTGAATATACTATATCTTCTGGATACTAACCCTACTTCATGTTTTCTTAAACTAATAGCTACGTTTAAATGATGTTTAATTTAAAATATGCATAAAATTTACAGCAATATACTCTAGACCTTGTATTCTAAAATCGGGCTAATGAGCCAGTTGTAATTTTACACAATTAAGTTTTACCATGCTCATTTTGCTTTCATATACTATCTTCTTAGAAAATTTTATTACATCACATTGTTAACAATACTTTTAAGAATAGGTTATCTAATAACTTTTATCTAATTAAAGCAAGAGTTGCGATCCCGGATGAGTTTCTAATTGTTTTTCATTGATTCTTCGAACTTTAACATTTACCTATTGACGTTTCTTCCAATTACATCGTTCGTGGTGTTACACGGTACGTTTAATCTCTGGAATGAACCCAGCAGAAAACTCGGAGAATGGGCATATTTTAAAGAGGTTTAATATTTCTAATGTCTCGTTGGGATGCGAAATATCACCAGAGAATGAATGATTAGTTGTAATAAACACAACTAATCATTCATTCTCTGATGATGTTGCACTCATTCTATCAATAAGTTTCTCAAGATCTTCGAATAAATATTAGTTCCAGTAATTGGTGGTCTGTACCAGGTATTTACTGGAAATTACTTTGTTCTACGTTTGGAGACTTCAATTGTAACCGATTCAAGGCCATTTCTTATATTTTAATTAATCTGAGATTACGAGCTTGACGAACGTTCGTTGGTCGTCTGACATATTCCAAGCTCTCCCATGAACAAAAATCAGTTGTGTTCAGCATTCAAACTAAAAGTATGGTTTCATTAGTACTAATTATTTCAAAATGTTAATCAATTTGAGGTATTTAAATATCTTCAATGTGTGCTTGATTAAAGTTCAACTAAATATTTATGTTGGCTATTTTAAACACTCTGACGCTCTTCGGATAGTATGTAACTTGGCACTTCTCAACATAATTGGCTTAGCGGCGAAAGGCTCGTTCTTCAAGCTTTAAGAAAACTCAGAAAAGTTGTGAGTTCCCCAACGGGAATCGAACCCGCGTCTCCCCATTGCCGGTACGGTTGTCTTACCACTAGACCATGAGGGCTCGACAACAAACCGTTGGGGAACTCACAACTTTTCTGAGTTTTCATAAAACTTGAAGAACGAGCCTTTCGCTGTTTATATCCAAGCTTGCAAACACCTACACTCTCTACGTTCTGTAGATTGAGTTTGCACGTATAATTGGCTTAATGGCTATAACGTTAAGAACTGAGGAAGATCGAATCAGTATTCAGGGAGATTTAAAACTCGATTATATTCGAGAGAGTTAATGAAATATATGACATTTATAGTGAAGGCTAAAGTTGTTTTCATGTTTAGTGATAATAAGTTATTTGATCCCTTTTTTTTCGAGAATTGATGATGTGGTTTTTTTTCTCTTCCGACGATAGGATCTTGCCTTCTCGGTGCAGGATTTAACTCCTTATTGCCAGATTCAGTCAATAGTGACGGGTACACACTTTAGTACTTTACTTTGGCTGACGCCAGAGAATTTTACTCGTCAAAGGGAAAACTCTGTCAACAAGGAGTTAAAATACATCGTATATATCACATGCTTGTCAAAAGAAAATCTGATATGGTATGATAGAGCTACATAGTTGAGTCTTGTCAACTGACTATACCGTATTTGTTCGAATAAGCGCCGCGTTTTGAGCGAAAAAGTTAATGAGCGCCGCGATCCCAGTGCGGCGCTTATTCAAGGAATTCCATAAGTAGTCAAAGCGGGTAAAACTTACGCACTTTATTATTGTGAAAAGCGATATTAATGCTTGCGGTTTGTTTGTATGGCGTGTTTAACTCTCAAATGTCTTTACTAGATTTCTCTGAGACTTCCGCAAGGTTATTTGAAACCAAATAAGCAGGTTTATTTGACACAAAATACCATCAATTCAAAACATGTCAAAATTGTCTGAATATTCCCGATTAGCTAGGCAAGGCGAGGAAGTTTAGTCACTGTCTTTTAAATTTAATATAAGGTCAAATGCCCAGAATGAGGATAAGAAAATTGATCCTGTAATTGTGCCTGGCGGGTGCACCGAGTACATCCAGGTACCGGACGTAAATTGGAAAAAGCCGTTCAAGGCCGCTTGCACAGAGAAATACGATGAATGGCTTGAAACACTCGGAATTCATGAAGAAACTGCTGCTGGTAATTTGAAAGCTCCCCCGAGGAGAGCGATTCTGCAGTGGATTCTGGATGCATGGGCCGGGCTACCAACAGACGTTATCAAGAATTCTTTCCGAAGCTGCCCGTTGAATCTCCCTGCGGACGGTTCGAACGACGACGTTATTCACTGTTTCAAAGAAGACCAGCCATGTAACACTGGAAGAGCAATTCTTCGTACACAGTTAGGGATCTTGAGGGAACCTGAAATAGCAAATCCTTTCGCATGCACAGACTCAGGTGTGGAAGGGGCGTATCCTCCCGCGATGGATCTTGTAGACTCTGATCAAGAGGGGGACAGTGACATCGAAGTTGCGTAAAAACCGATGGGAAAGTACGGAAAAGGACAGTGACTACATTCAATAGTTATGATTGTTCAGTTAATAGGGGTGTTAAGGGAACCTGAACTAGACAAAGACAAAATGATGAAAATTAAATTCTGTTAGTACGAAATTTCAAAGCTAGAAAATAAACAAATCATAATAAAAAATGCTCTATCTCTTTTAAATAAGCGCCGCCCTCGAATAAGCGCCGCATGTGAGACGCGAAAAATTTAATAAGCGCCGCGACGCTTATTCGAACAAATACGGTATACTTTAAGATAATAGAAAGGGTTGGGATACTGCAGGAACTTAAGTGTGGAGAAACGGACGTTTCGGGCAAAGGCCCTTCCTTTCACTCCGACGAAGGGCCTTCGCTCGAAAAGTCAGTTTCTTCACACTTAAATTCCGGCAGCTTACCAAGGATAAGGATACCTAATGCTGTTAACATGAAAGTTAGAACCAGTTGGATCATTCCATTACTTATACGACAACCAGAATGCTGCTAGGCATCGACTGAATGCCGTATACCACAATCTCAGCTTTCAGTCGTGGATTTGTTGTACCAAATTTATTTAATCTTCGTAAATACATATCATTAGACTAGAGTGAACATGTCCAGACGGTTTATTTTACAGCCCGTTTGTTTTCCAAAGGAGTTGAAAGGGAAACTACAGTTTGTGTCTGTGTTACGGGAGATCCCAGGTATCGAATAACTGAAAAGGATAGTCAAATGTGACACATTTGTATACTACTGCATGCTACATACAAAATGGTGCCTTCTGTAAAGAGCAGTGCGCCCGACATACTGTCACTTCTAAGTGAGCGACATGCAAACGTATAAAAGCTTCGAAAACACTGTATCTAATGCAGAGAAATAACTACGATTTGGTCATGCTCTCTGCTTAATTTTCAGAGTTACTGTAAGTCCAGTGTACAACATTTAGAACATGCACTTCTCTCTTCTTCCAGAGGCGTGTACTGAAAGGTAGACAATCTTCGACGAAACTGTTGAGACAGCTTCCAACTAATGTCACCAAAATGGACAAGAAAAATATGCAACAAATCGGAAACCCCCTTGCCCTCCGATATCAATGCACGTTTTTTGTGCAACCTGTTAGCTGATTGATTATTCTGTTTCTGGGCAAGGAGTGACTCTGACTTGTCTGCGACGTCGTTAATTGTTCAATATTTCACTATTGCAAAATTTACGAAAGTTGCATAAGTTTCTCAACTATAGTTTTGTCCAAGGTTCAAGAAAATTTAATGCAAATGTCATGAGCATAATTGAGAGAAGTTTAGCAAACACACACTGAATCCTTACCCAGGCGCACACAAGTTGGTCTGCAAACCAGTGGGATGTCACTTCAAGTTCTAATCTCTTGTACGCAGCGACATGAAATTGAATTTTGATAGAAAGCATGAAAAAAAATCCACGTCAACAAGCGATGTACCCGATGCAGTACGGAGCTCTATCATATCGGATCGGAAACTCCTATATACTATGATAAAACAACATGCCAGATGCCGGCTAATTGACTTATATTTTCATCACGACTTCGCGGAATGTGTTGGAATCAGGGCCCGGTGGTTCAAATGACGATTACCGCTAATCCTGGGCTAAAATTTAATTATCTCCTTTATTACATATGTTCTGTTTGATGACTTTGGTTAAAACTTTCTAGGATAAAACCTTTCTAAACTTACATAATATATGAATAGAAAACTTTGAACATTCTTTCCTACATTAGCAGTATTTTATCCACAAAGTTTTCACTTATCCTGGATTAAGCTAATCGCCCTTTGAACAACCCGGCCCAGAGCTTGATCAAATGCAATTTAAATTCTATGTCGAGATGAGACAATCTGAACTTGAAACCGAACGCAAATCGTTCGATCAATTTGTGATGAATAGTGTCCAATTTCTTACAACTGACCCTGTTTACCTGCCGACATTTGTTTAAGTTATCCGTGAAAGAAGTACAAAATCACGTTTTTAGGTCCGATAAACTTCAAGAAGTTATAGTGAAGATTAAAGTATTAGAGTAGCATAACCTTTCTTCTCAAGTTAAGCTGAAAAGGGAGATTAGAATCATTGTTTATTGTATACCGTGTACATCAATAAGTCTTTGAAGTCTGACATATTGGAGTAGCTGCGAACATACGTGGTTTAAGTTTACACGGAAAAGAAATGCAAAAATCGTGTTTTTGGTGCGTCGAATATTTCGACAGGTCTTTATAAAGACCACAGTGAATGATAATTACTCGTGTTCCTTTAGTTTATTTAGCTGAAAGGAAGTCCATGATTAAGTCCATAAAAAGGAAGTCCATAAAAAGGAAGTCCATAAAAACGAAGTCCATAAAAAGTAAGTCAATACGTTTATC
>JBAHVQ010178298.1:0-16932 GCA_036872915.1 Nanipora kamurai
TAGAATTCCCATTTTCATTCAAACATGTGTACAACTGCTCTAGTATGTAGAAGAATACAAGGTTTATTAACTCTTTCGTTACATACGATGGCAAGGAACCAAGTTATATCATTTTTATGGGTGGCCACTTTTTTTTGACTACCCCCTGTAGCTTCAGCACTTTCGGACAATTTCACTCATAACAAAGTGTCTCGTTTGTTTCTTACTACATGCATTCATTTCTTTTAGCGAACTTGATGATGAACAGTACTTACCGGCGAGCCATGATACTTACGTCAAAAATAAGGAAGATGTTTACCTCACTTTGCCAACGCTGACTGACGTGTTATCCAAGCTTGCGACCGCAGGTTAGTTGAATTACTCATAAAGAACCATCACAACTGGAGGAAACGTTCTTAATGAAGCAAAGTGTCAAAAATAAATAAAACCCAAAGTCCTGGTGAAATATCTCGTAAAATACAAAATTGTTTGACGTGCTAGTCGATGAGTTAGTAAACTAACTCGGCTGAAACATATTTGGATAATGATTGCAAATGTTCTATTCGGTAATGATTACATAAATGAGGTGCCGCTAAGTCCTCAAAAGAACTAATGTTATGCTAAACGACAAAAAGACAGAAAACTACTTAAGCTTTACGTATAAGCCTTCACTTAAGTGTTCGTTGACTCATGACGATATTATTTTGTTTTTCTAACATCAGTGTAATGTGCCTGCACGTAAGGACCTGCAGAAGTAATGCTCGATCACATCTCCGAAACTTCTCCGGAAATACATAAAACAACTTAACTATTTTTTTGGCTTTTGATGAGTTTTCTTTTTACCTCCCGTTTATTGTCGTGTCTGAGTTCAATATTCACCATTTTCTTTCCTCTTAAGGTGGATGTCTTCGCATGACGTTCTTCTTGAGAATACTTTTGCTTTTGATTTTATTGCGTTTACTACCAGGTTGAGACCGAGAGGTCTATTTTTTGCGGATAAAGTGTCGCTGTTGATTAATCCGAAAGGGGAATTTTCTAACACTTCGACGGGTTTTTTCACGGTTTCGTACTTGCGGGCGTTTAACTACCAAAGTTTTGTTTAGAAACGGATTTTTTTTAGTGTGGTCGTTGAGACCGAATGAAAGAGGAAACTTTTTTGTTCTTTCATTCATTTTTTTTATGTATTGTTATCCATGTTTGTTCTAATAAAAATAATTTCTCGCGTATTTTGAAAGCACGAATAGCAGTGCATGCAAACATTGGTCATAAATTAGCACTCACCACAACCAACACCCATGTTCTTGAAAATTCGAGCCATACATGCCAATGGAATATCTTTATCAGAAATGACAGACATTTCTGTCTGAGGATGACTTTGAAATAATGTCGAAATATCACAGTTTCAACAATATTTTTGTCTTGTATTGACTCATATCTTGAGTTTTCAAGATGACATTCTTCGGAATACGTTTTATTTTATACCATCCAAGTAACAGGGACTAGTTTTTGGTTCAGTGCAATAGTGTACAAATGAGATGAAATAAGACGACAAACGGACGTTCATCAAGCTCGTTTTATCAGAAAAACGATTTCCGAGCCATAGACGGGGAACCCGCAACCTTCTGATGACCAGTGAGACGCTCTAACTATTGAGCCACTACGGCTGAGATGGTGAGCTAAGGTGCAGGTTCGTCATATGTACTGCCCAAGCGGAAACCACGATATGATATTAATGGCTGAAATATTAACTGATATTTTGTTCAGCTATTAATAAACCGAAATTGACTTTTAAATGATTGCAAATGAACCATTTTCTGTTGTTGGGGCCGCAAGAATTATGGGTATATGCGGACAAACGTGAATGCTGACGTCATCTCAACGGAGCGCTATTGTCGAGCCATCACAAGTTTTTAAAGCGAACTATCACTTTTCAATCTAACTGTAAATTCCGATCCCCAGAACTAGCCATTCCTCTCTGAATCCTCATTCTTTCAACAATGATTTTGTTACAATGAGGTAAGTATTTCATCGAATAACGGTTAAAACAGTGGGATAGGATAGAACTCTCGCAGCCCACTCTTTTCCATAAATGGTTGAGTCCTGAAACGTGATTCAAACAAAGAAAAGCGTGTCTCTTCCCACGATCAAATTCTTACCGAAAGGTTAATTTATAACTGAGGAATCTCCACAACGTAAAAACCTTAATTGGTCGATCTAATTCTTTTTGGAGTATATAATTCTTTTATTATCTTGTACTAAATTGAACCGCAGCAGATGATTTCTTGCATGCAGTAGTCGCTATGTTTGCTGTATCTTCTTATCCATGTACATTTTTCGAATGTAAGCGCAGAATATTCCGAGAATACCGTTCATAAAAGAGTTGTTTAAATTTTTGATTTCGTAGAACAAAGCAAGCCAAGTAGAACATTCCCGTCAAATTGGAAAGATGATGAATCGAATTTATTGCTGGTGCCAAGAGGTATGTTTGTAAAAGATACAGTCATTCTTCCAGGAGTACATTCAAAAGACATCGGCAAATTAAAACTGGCATAAAATTTGAATGAGCGCCTTAAATTAGTTTAAAAAGTAAGATGAATGGCAGATATTAAGCAGAATATAATGGAGTTTTTTAATTGTCAGACTTGGTTTAGGTCTAAATACATAGCAACAAACAAATGGTATACTAACTTCTTTACGTAAAAGAATAAAAGTAAGACGACTGCACTTAAAATTTCCTCCGGTGGCCGTCCATCCTTTTTGTCATATGATGTATTTATCGCAATAAACAAGATGTAAGAATTACACGTAAGGCACAAACAAAAACACACGGATTAGTTTTATAAGATCTAACGTTTCGCTTCATCGCGCAACATCGTCAGAGAATGAATGGTAGTTATTTTGCACAAGCGATATATTACCAAGGCGGTATTTATATAATTGGCGTTGGGGTAAATATAACCAGGATACTATAATTAAAAATTGTTTTTAACTAAATTGTTGTATCTGTAGTTGAATTTTTTCTTATCATACTGGTATGTACATGAGATGTTTTTATAGGTGAAATCTTTGCTTCTATTTTAACACTGTACATGGGAAATGGAAATCAGCGTTTACCAACCAATGAGGAAGTGGTCATGTGCGACGAAAAGACAACCTCCGAAGAGGTATGGGCTGTAAAACGATTACAATTAAATAGTATTGAGTGATTACAATGAGGTCTCTCCAGAAAGTATTATACTGATTTGATGAAGCTGTTTTTTTACGATTACATCTTTTATCGTTGACATGTGCACTAATGGGCTCTAACAGTTGCACGATTTGTATATGTTTGCAGTAATCGTTGCAGAAATTTTAGCAAATATTATGTTAACGCGGTCTAGAAAGAAGTATTCTTGACGCGACAAATATAAAACGTTACTTGTCAAACGGGGACTTGAAATTTGACATCGCTGTCATAGTTATGTATTATTTATATATTAATATCTATCTTTTCTAAGATATACGTTTCGCTTAGATTCTGGCATAAAATGTGCAAAAGATGCGCTAATTTTCATCTATATTTACAATATGATTCATTGTAAAATTGGTAATCCACTGATTCGTGTCATGTCAAAAAGATAAAATCTCTCACGGTACACAGAAGGGCTTTACCCCTAAACCCATTTACACGTGTGACGAATGCAAGCCAATACATATCTACCAAATGAACAAAGGACAAACGATTAGAATATACTGTATTTACCCAAATATACACTTTTTGCCCTTCATTAAAACGAGAGCGTTGCTCATTAGAGCGATTCGGATCTTATATAGTGAGTTTCAAACATCAATAACGTCAATCAAATTCCAGACGACGAGCGAACGATAGTCAAGCTCGTCATCGCAGAAAACCGATTTCTGAGTCCTAGACTGGAATCCAACCCGCAACCTTCTTGTGACGCTCTAACCCTTGAGCTACCAAGATAACCACGATATGATAATAATGCTGGAAGTACTGAATGCTGAACACAAATTTTGTTTCATGCGGGAGCTTGTTAAATATCAGATGACCAGCGAACGTTCGACAAGCTCGTTCTTTCAAAAGACGATTTCTGAGCACTAGACGGGAATCGAACCCGCTACCTTCAGATGACCGGTGAGACGCTCTAACCACTGGGTTAGCAAGACTGAGATGGTGAGCTTAGGTGCAGGTTCATCATATGTACTGCCAAAGCAGAAGTCACGATATGATAGTAATAATGGAAATATTGAATGCTAAACACAAATTTTGGTTCATGTGATTGACTGTAATTGATTTATTTATTTACTGACTGATTGATTAATGGTGTTCAGCTGTTTGAGTCCGAATCGACATTACTGGGTTGATATTTGACATATGACGCGGATATTGACAATAATAGAGCTACATAATATGTAATTTTGCTCACATTTAGATCGAGCTTCTTTGGAGGCGTGCGATTGTGGACAAGAATGGTCTGTTATTTTGCCTTGCAAACGCTGATATTTTGGATTATGACGTCAGTCAACAAGCAGTTCGATCTTTAGACAAAATAACAGCAGCAGTAGCAAGTAAGTAATTTCTTAAGACCGTGATCATGGGGCAATTTCTCTTCCAATGCAACGCAATTTCCGTGACAAAAAATCATTGCGTGTTGCTCAGGGGATGTCAGACATTAGCAATTTACTCTGCAACCTGCAATGCATCGGTCTTTGGTACGGCTGTGATTTGCTCTACTGCCTCGTGTAACATAGCCTTTATGAAATAATATTTTGATGCGTTGACAGGGTGGTAAAATATCGGTTAACTACCCCGAATAATTGCACTTAGTTTTTTCTGACAATGGAGTGTTTTTGCGTTTAAATTGGTCAATTATAGTGCTTACTTTTTCGTGGGAGTGAAGTCTTCAATAGGTAACAGCTGTTTTCAAAGTAAGAAACCCTTCATCGTCGATGTCTGATAGAGTATCAAGTGTAACGGTTTTTTATCCTAAAATATCAGTACCTAAAAATAGAAAGATGCATTTTGCCTTAATAACGTGCGTGAAAGAGCATTTTACAACGAGAGCTATACAAAAGTGTTTAAGTCTGTCTTAAATAAGTCGACCGAATTCAAATGTAGAGAGGGAAACACGATAAATTTGGAAATTTATAAAATCTACAAATGACGTGTTTTAGATCCAGCCATTCTACCTGTTGTTTTTAATGATAGGCGATTTCGACAAAGGAATTGAAATTGCAGCAAAAGCAGATGTTCAGATTTAGTCGAAAAAACTGTTGTAACAGTTTACTGCATTTCCTTTCCATTTCAAGTATAAGATGTCTTAAAAAAAGCAGATCAAAAAGTGCAAGAACAGCTACAATAACAACAAAAACGACAATAGTAGCAACAACAACAACGGCAATATCAACAACAACAGCAACGACAACGGCAAACAGCAACAACAAGAAACAAACTCAGTTTTTGTACCGTAAGATAAGTGGAAAAATGTAATTCGAGCAATTTTTAGAAAAGCAGAATATTCGGACAAATCAAGCTGGACAACCCTCCAATCATAATGGGTTATGTACACCCTGGGTAACGGTGATTTGAGGTCGTACCGAAAGAGCAAGATTTAACGTCAAGACCGTAATAGTATGTACGAGTGTTAAGTACAAACGTTTATGAAAGTTCTCTAACAAAAAATTCAGTGATAAGTGATGATACAATAAGTTAAGTGATGTGATGATTGAAGCGTGTTTCACTCCGATGAGGGTCAGTTGAACCAGTTTATATTTTCGATAGTTTCCTAATCCTTTTGGCCTTGTGCATACCTCTTTAATGGCCTGAGCTGCACAGAATTTGAGCCCAGGCCTAGCAAGGACCCCGTGTTTAAATGGGCAAAAGCGGTGTTTAAGGGCCTCGATTCTTTTTTCCGGGGCTGCTGCCTGTCATTACATGCAAAACAATGTGTTTTATAAAATTTAATTTCGAAAATATGGCGAGCTTAGACCAGTAATATGTCATAATATTATTTACTCATCTGAAATTATTTTTTTTTAGAATACCGAATAATTGTCATTTGTAGTGTTGAAAACGAAGACAAGGCTCACATAATTGCAGAACTAGACAGGTTTCGTCGTCATTTTCCACCTCTGACACCTGGTGAAAAAATCCAGTATTATTTGAAAAAACAATTGAAAGCTCCACGTGAAAAAGAAATCCTTGGTGGGAAAGTGGATGCGACCTGGCAACCAGCGGGAAATGTCGATAAAGAGAAGTGAGTAATATGTTACTTTTTACCTTCAAGTCGAAAGGGAAACTGGTTATTTTTATAATTTTTTAAAACAGAACTACAGATATCGACTGTTTGACAATTTCCCAGCTTAAACACACCGATACTTTAAGCTGTTCAAAGTCGCATTCCGCTGCTTTCGGGAGTATTACACCTTTTGCCCTTCATTAAAGCGAAAGCGATGTTCATTAGAGCGATTGTCATTTTCAATAGTGCCCTTTCAAACTTCAACAGCACCAATCAAACTATAATTGCGCTAAAAGCAAATTTATTTACAGGAAGTAGTTAAATATTCCATTAAACTGAAGTTCAATAACGTCAATGTAAAAAACATTAACATTTTTGGTATTTCAAAAGTCAACAAGAGAAAGGGGGCATCAACATAACAAAATAAAAAGTCAATTAGTGATATGTCATGTGGGTATATGTTGTACATGCAATTACAGAAGATAACACTTAAAACGTTGTTTTCACATGTGTGCGGCTAGACTGAACGTTACAATGACTGAGCCAAGAAAGAGTGAGAATATTGCTGGAAGATAAGGTAAGGCTTGTAAGGACTCTTAACCCTCCCTTTTTTTGGTATTATCCTTATGGCAGTTGGGCGATCGAGTATCCGCCATTGTAAGGTATAGTCTTGTTCTGGCCGTTCAAAAAACAGTATTAACCTTTCCCTGTTATCCTGCGAGTTCTCTGCATCCTTCTTTGTTCAGTCATTGTAACGCTTACGCCAGCCGCATACATATGAGAAAGACGTTTCAACTGCTATATCTTGTGCAGCAATTTCCTGTAGACATTGCCTGTCTTGGTAATTGTTATTACTAGTCTTCTTCATACAACATATATCAATATATACTCGTTATCGCTAATGGACTTTTTATATTTTTTTTTTGTTTATTTCTGCATTTTGCTCATTGAATTTTGATTGACGCTAATGAAATACCAAAAATGTTAATGTTTTTTACATTGACGTTATTGAACTTCAATTTAACGGAACATTTATTTACTTGTTGCAAATGAATCTACTATTAGCGCAATTATAATTTGATTGGTGTTGTTGAAGTGTGAAAGGTACTATTGAAGATGACAACCGCTCTAATGAACAACGCCTTCGCTTTAATGAAGAGCAAAAGGTGTAATGTTTCTGCTCTCGTTGTTGTCGTAATAAAGCTGCAGCTCCCATGGCTACTAGATCTATAATACAACTTTTTTTAAAGCATTAATTTATCGAGTTGGCAACAAAATCTCAATTAACTTATAGGACTATGATGGATCAAGCGAAATGCTAAGAGTAGAAGTACAGTTTGATATAGGTTTTAACTCGTCCTTTCCAACCATGGCAGTTTTGGTGGTGGACAGAAATGAGGTCGAACTTAAATTTATTTATCCTTGCTAAAGTATAAATTCTGCCGCGGGATTAGGGTGGATTTAAAGTTATTTTACTTTAATTAGACTGTATTATGCTGTTGCATTGTCATGATGATTTTATACAGATTTCACTTCCAAGGTATTAAACTGTAGATCACCCCAAAATTTCTGTTCACTTTAAAAAGTTCACATATTTCCCAGAGAAATGTTTTTTGTATAGTTTGCTCTCTTTCCTCCAAACCCAGGTATTTTATAGCTCGTCAAAGTCATAAGAAACACAACCGAGCTTGTGAGAAGAATTGGTCTAAGCCTACTGAGACGTCACAAACTAATTTTCTTAGCCATTTTCAGAGAATGACAGCTACGTAAATTAGTTTGTGACGTCTGAGTAGGCTTAGACCCATTCTCCTTGGTTATGTACCAAAATTGCGCGTTTTTTTCATGATTTCACGTCCCATAAAATTCCTGGGTTTCTGGAAAAGAGAACAAATTTGACAAAATATTTCTCTGGAAAATGTGTAAACGTTTTGGAGTGAAAAGAAATTTTGGGGTGATCTACAGTTTAATACCTTGGAAGTGAAATCTGTTTAAAATCATCATGACAATGCAACAGCATAATACAGTGTAATTAAAGTAAAATAACTTTAAATTCACCTTAATCCCGCAGCAGAATTTATACTTTAGCAAGGGTAACTAAATGTAAGTTCGTAGTTATTTCTGTCCACCACCAAAACTGCCATGGTTAGAAAGGACGAATTAAAAACCATCTCAGTACAACTGTATATTATAAGAAGTAAAATATAGCAAAAAATCAAAAGTCATTACGACACTCAAGGTAGTTTAAATCGTCAATGAGATGACTTCAAGCCAAAAATTTAGATATCATTTGTTTCGTAATAGCACAATAGCAGTCAGACATTTCAAATAAACGACAATTTTTTAATAGTATACATGTTTCGGCATACTTATGCCATCTTCAGTACAGTGGAAGTGATCTAATTATTATTTACAATGATCCTACCTTACGCTTATAGGGCAGTGATCCTACCTTATAGATCCTACCTTATAGATCGTACCTTACAGATCCTACGCTTATAGATCCTACCTTACGCTTATAGGGTAGTGGTTTAAGGTACATGAATCCAACAACGACAACTTGTAACTAGTATAAAATTCTATTACTTTAATATTTTGTTTTATTTTGGCTGCTTAGTTTAATCCGCTGCACGCGAAACGCTGTTGCTTGCATCAAGCTTGCGATAATATGATTGGTTTGCAACAGTCAAAATGTTTTGCCATTGGTTGGCAACAGTCAGTTCAAAATAAATTTATTAATTTTTAATTAATTAATTTTTTAAGACCAACATGCATTCATTAAAATCAGAGAACGTTCACTTCAGTGGTAATAACATTATTTAACATTAATAATCAGTCAAACATTGTTGTACTATTCAATTTAATGGTATTTCAATGCAGCAGGTCAGTTCATAGACTACGTCAATTTGCACACAGCATCAACCAACTGCTTGACACTTCCTATGACAGTTTTACAAAACAAAAAAGAGTAAGTTAACACGTTAACTTTATCCTTCAATGCGCTTCGTATTTAAAAGACGAGGCAATAATGTAGGTCTACATGAACCGATGCCACTGAGTGTACTTTTCTTGTGTGGCAGTTCGCGTATTCCTTTCACTAGCTGCAAGTAAGATACAAAGAGTTCGGGCACTGAATGCAGTTCCTTGTCACTGTGCTTCATCTCGATTGTTTAATTGTCACTGAACTACTGGCTGCGAAATGCTGAGTACGTTGGTGAAAAGACATGCTGTATTGAAATCCCATTAATTTTAATGAATAGTATAAAAATGGTAATGACTACTTGTTGATCTTAAAGTATGTTATTTTCACCGAAATGATATACATTGATGTTAGTGAATGTTAGGGCTAATGCAAATAAATGAAATTGGTTTTTAAGTATCTCAAACAAACATCTTTTTGTATTTAATCCATATACGCTGTTGAAAGTTTTATATCCCAATAAAGAACACCAAAAGGTTTACTGTGGTCCATTTTACTCAAAGGGAGATAATACGGTGGAAAAAGGTCAAAACTGTCTCAATTAACTCTTTCCAGGCGGATTCTGGCTCCTGTTACTTTACTCTGGCTAACAACCGACGATTTTACACGTGCAAGGGAGTATTTACGCTGTGGAAGTTTAACTATTTCATTTAACTCTTTCCCTGGAGGAAGATGCCGATACATGGTTAATGTCCTCATCCTCCCCATAAATTATACAGCTTTTTACATATTATGAGGCTATTGTTTGAAACGTCAGAGTCTTCAGGTGGATAATTAAGGCAGTTTTTAATTCCAGTTTTGGTTGGTTCTATATTTACATACTCCCAACGTTACTACTAAATGTTTCCATATAGGATGGTGTGTAGACAGTGTACAAAGCAGCGTAGAACATTAAAAGGTTGGTAGACTGCCGAATTTATGTAGAAAAATTCTGACGTTTCAAGCAAAGCCCTTCTTTGGGGACTAGACAGTCTGGTCAGTCTAGTTGGTATCCCTGTTTAAGAACACGTTTCGCTTTCTGAAGAAGGGCGTTTGCTTGAAACGTCAGAATTTTTCTATATAAATTCGGCAAGCTACCAAGTTTTTAGCATTCTACTAAATGCTTTGCTTGATTTTTACATGCGAATTGGTCTGCACCTTCAAGATCGTAGGTAAATATAGACATCTAAGTATCTCAGTACAGATTTACAAGTTTTGCTTCCGCTTCTTATTAGTTTGTCCGTTCGGTTGATCCAATCTTACCGAGCCGGTGTCGGCAAGAGCCTACTGGTGCAGCGAATGAAAACCAAAGTGGATAACTTACCAAACAATAAAATGATCCGAGCCGGGGTGGTGACCTCGTTTTGTCAAAGTATTCCTATTCATGGTGTGTCAGTGGATTCTGACAAAATTACCAATACAATTTTGCAACATGCGGTCAGATCGGAAATTCCGGTTTCCCGAATATATCACCTGGATATATCTCAATCGGTAAGTGTTGAACGTTTGTTTTTGGGGTAACAATCCACATGCCTGTTGCCAACCAGGATTGCTTGACTTCGCAACCTAAAAGGTTCGACTTCTGTTAATTAATTTTACAGTTTACGGGCTCGTTGAGGGAACAGAGTTGCAATTCTCAGAGTTGCGCAGCTCCAACTGAAGTAATCCATAGCGTCGCGACGGCAATCATGATTATAGTTTCCGATTACAGTTCAACGTAACTTGTCTCCTGAAAAATCAACACGATTTTTTCCCCAAGGAAATCATATTTTTGTTTACTTTTGGAAAAATCAGACATTACGGACTGTTATCAAATTCTGCAAATTGATTGCCGATGAATGAGAGAAGATATTTATGTGAAATGAATAGGAGTGGCCATGCTTTCCTACGTGATTGATTTTGTTGAGGTGGTAATTAGAAATCTAGTTGAAGCGACATTGTTGTGATAACTGCGGAGATACTTTCCCAAGTATTAGAAATATGTAAAGTAAGAAAGTCAGAGTTATGTGAATGATAGTGCTCAAAGTAGTACGGTTGGATTCTCGTTAACGGCTCAGCAATTTTTCTCAGTAAAACTGCTCGAGGAACTTATTCAAAATATTTTCCCAGTGAATAGTATTTGAACCCCAAAGTGTGTTTCAACATTTCATATTATGTTTCGTCCTCTCAATAATCAAAAAAAATTATTCACGATATATAAGGTAAAACGTGCGTACTGCTACTTTTCAAAAAAACTGTATCTAACAACCTTAGTATTGCCATGAAAAAAACGTGAAATTGTACACATTGACGCTGTACGTACTAAAGGGATGGCGTCGAGAATACTTTAACGACGAAAAGTAAGCCATTCCATTTAATTTGGACAAAAAATTCTGTCGTAAAGCCAAGGTGTCCCTGCCATTCAGAGGAGACAACGGGTATAATTGGCCCCGTATTTATTGGGACAAATTCTATGCCCCAATTTTGAACATTTTTTCAGTGTCAGAATATTATGACCTTTGGACCTCTAGCAGAGAATCAAAACCCTCGATCCTGCGAATATAGTGAAGTGCCGTGGCAATTGCGCTGCGAAGGCTGTTGCTAAGAGCATGGCCACGGGTTCCAAATTTATTACGGTGGTAATGCTGATGAATTGACAGGTTGAATCCGCGACTATGCGAATACAGTGCGGTGCTTCACTAACTCGAGTGCAGAACTCTTAAACTTCGCACAAATTACTTGCCACTGGCGTAACTGTTCCACTGGCTTTCGTTGTATTATCCATAGCGTTTTGATAAAGTTTGGTGGACAAACTCACGACATCCAACTCCATCATATAACCTTGTGTGGAGGCTGATCTTGAGTTTGAAGTTTAATTTAAAATATTTGTAGTCGTAGTAGTTCTGCAAAGTAAGTTTTTTAATTCCCCTATATTTTGAGTTTGCTAAATAAATTAGTCAGGCAAGTGAACGTCGTAAATAAGCGGTTTGGCTTTAAGTGATGATCTCGGAGAGATCTATACTGTAAGGGTTTCAAATATGCGAGAAATAGTATGCACAGTATGTTTGATAGAATTGGCTTTCCAAAATTACATGTTGGTTGTTAACTTGGCAGATAAAAGCGTTAACCAAATAGTTGAGTAACGGAGTCGGTGTCTCAAATCTCTCTAAGCTCTCTCCAACTTACCACATTCCGCACAACATCAGCTAATATTGTTTTCCAAGTTATTAGCAAAAGATTCTTTTTCAGGTCACGAAAGACTTGGATTCCTTACTTTTTAAATTGATCATTTTGGGGACGTTGAAAGATTCAAGTGGAAATATTTGGAGGAGGAAGTCAACTGATTTGTACATTGTGGAATTAACAACAGACAAGCGATTCCTTTCAATGACCGCGGATGGAACACTTGCTGATGACAAACACGACACGGTTTGTTAATTAATATACTGTAAAGTCATTCACTTATATTTTTTTAGATTTGGTAACTCGAAGCTGAAGGATGCGATTCCTGTCCTCGAACAATGGGATGGCCTTAAGTTAGCATGAGCATTGGGTCTAGAACTAAAGAAAGAATACGTCATCCGACAACTGCACGCGTTGAATACAGCCCCATAAACAAACTTGAGAGCTGTCTAAGAAACAGCAAGACTAGTGTTCCATGTACTTATGTTTTTTTGTGATGGTTATTGTCACAACTGTTATCAATATTTTTTCGAGCCAGCTCAATTGTTTGTTCTTGTTTATTTTTTAATGAGATACAGATATTTTAGGTACTCCCTTGTCTAAAGGAGTGATGTTATAATCTTAAATGGGGACGTATAAGGACCTGACTTAACTGTCTCGCTGTTGGACGTACCACGTTGTGGTTCCAGGTTGATAGTTTCTCACTTAAAAAGCTGTATTTGCAGTAAACAGAAACTTGTGCAGTGCACGATACTGGTGATATTCAAATGAGGCATTGATGGAGTAGATTAAACTAATTTGATGAAAGTAGTTGAACCGGCGTAGCCAACTCTACTTGTACATGTAAATCTCAGAAGTCGCCGGTTTGTAATTTAGCGCAGCATGATACTTTGCGTATCACGTTAAATAAGGATTTAGTTCAGGAAATACCGTAATCAAGGAATGTCAACATTGAAAGTCAGTGATTCAAATATTGTAATTTTTCTTTCAGTGATATATTGCGCAAACTAAAAGAAAAGATAATTTTGCTGTAGCTAACAGTAGTTTTTTTTCAGAATATATTTTTAAATGATATAATTAAATGATAAAAAATTGTATTTTTTCTCTCCAATGATTCTTTTCCATAGTTTCTTTTCACAGCTGTAGCATCTCTTTTCCCCCCTTCTCTTCCCTATTCCTTTTGCTTTTCCTGCTTTGTGTTGTTTTCTTCCTCATCCTGCTCCAGTTGGAATTTATGTAAATAGGCGGTGCCGTGCATTAAAAATATAGAGCTGTATATTTCTTTGACGAATGGTGCTTTCCACGTAAGAATAAACGAGGAGTCCGAGTTTTTCTATGAGTAGATTGTCAACGAGGGCGAAGCACAAAATTAACAGAGCTCATAGAAAGTTAGAAGAAGTTGGCTAATTGTTTTAGTACAAACGTAGTTAGTTTGCCAGAAAATTTAAGAATTTTTGGCATAAATTCGATCAATTTGATCGGTCAATATGTTATAACAGGAGTAATTTCATCGGCTTTTGATAAATTACGAATAGTAAAATAACCTATAAAATTCATATATATACGATATAAAACGGTATAATTAGACTAACTCTTGTTTAATTTGCAGGTTTCAAAGGGAAAATGCTCCGCCTTCAAATATTCTTTTTTGAAGTTTCTACCAAAAATTCGCTGCCTGTCTCCGAGAAACACTCTTTCCAACATGAAGAAGAATATTTCGGGTAATTATACGAGTATTCATGCATAGACGACATTTTACCCGTCGTTGAAGGAAATATAAAAATATGAGATAACGATATATTGGAAAAGCATATCGGAAAGGCATTTTGTGTAACTTGGTCACATCACCAAAATAGCTATAATGGATTGCTTTAGCCCTACTGAGAAAAATACATCCAAACAAAGAAAATCAGCCAGAAATATCTGCTTCTTTTTTCTTCTAATCTGGTATGTACTGATGTAGGGCATCAAACAGTTTGCTGACTCGTCACCGACTCGGTGGGGCGACAGCTTTTTCGACTGACATTTCTCGATGACGTCGCAAATGTCGATGTAGTTACCGAGAGTAGTTGGAAAAGTTTATCTGAGTTAAACTTTACGTTGGTTTTTCGTGTTATACTATCTGTTACCGGTTAGTTGCCAAATTGTCCGAGAGTCAACCATCGTTACAACTGTAAAAGCCCCTACGTAGCAATTAACCTTGTCAGATTTTTTTTACTCCTTGACCAAGTCCTGAGAAAGCCCAGTAACAAGTTTCTTTGGTACAATTTTGAATATTTAGTCGGGTTTTCACAGTAGAATTTCTTTTAATTATTAGAAGTCTGGAAACAGATTTTCCTTACTTCGACCTTAAGTTCAGTTTTTTTGAACGTTTTAGTAAAACTATTTGACTGCTTTTTTTGACATTGGTATTAACTTTGGACATATACCCATAAATTATTTCCATTTGGGTGCATGGATTAAACTGAGATAGGCGGGTTGAGCAAAAGTGAGGTGTAGTTGGTCTAATAAGAAAGCATTTATAATATAGGTTAAAGCACAAGATGTGTTTTTTGTATCATAAGGAAGTTGAGGAGATAAACACTTTGACCGTTTATGCAGAATACTGTATTTTAATAAATAACTCGGATAATTACTTCGAATTAGTCTGTGCCGAAGAAATGATCTCTACATAATTGGTGGAATTATTCCAACTTGGAGCATATTCCATCCTCTTTTTGAGGGACCTAGTTATAGTTCAAAAGATTAAGAGGGGATTTAAGGTATTTAGTTAAAACGTGAGCAGCAACATTCCGACTTGGGATCGAAAGATTGTAAATTTTTACAACAGGAAAACTGAAAAGTCTTTCTTGTTCAAAACAGTAGTTTATGCATATGTTTAGTCAAATGCGGCTGACTTTATAGTAATTGACAAATTAAGTACGACATAAAAAAAGTTTAAATAATGTTTAAACTTGCAGATTAGTAGAAGTGAAATTTTCGGTATAAAAGCAATTATAAAAACTTTAAAAAGCCTTAAAATGCCTAAAAATATCAATATTGTCGATATTTTAACGCATGTTATTGGGAGCCAAGATCACCCGTGCTTCATATGAAAGAGATTTTCAAATTATAGATTAAATGAGGCAGAAGTTCCCGGTACTGAAGTGACCCCAACAAGAGGTGCAACAAATCCATTACCAGATATTACCAAATATTGATTTGGCTGCTTTGTTACTTAAATATTATCATAAACGACATGACCTTAATTGATAGTTTGATTTTCTTAGGTGACACTGCTTTTGATTTGGAAATTTTTACTGGAGAGGAATACCAACGTACCTTCCAGTATCTGAAAATCTTTGATTCAGGAAAGAACTTGGACAATTTTACTTTTATACCATCACACCAAGCTCTAACTGGAGATCCTGTCGATGCCTTGGAAATTATCATGAAGTATTCTTTTTACCTCAAAGATTTTCTTATTTAGAAATAAATGCCTACTTTTTATTTTATATTTCAGTTGTTCCCTTATCTCCTTTCATACTAGAAATATTGAGATTTGTTTAACATGTAAATTACTGAACTTTCTACGTCACACACCGCATAATGACTTACTGAGAATCTTTGGCATTATTCAGTTAAGTCTCTTGAAACTTTTCTTATTGCTGTGGGATCCTTGCGTGCTTGAGAACAGTTCCGAGTGATTTCTGGTGATAACTTCAAAGTATGCCTAGTTCTCGAACAAACCATCACGTGGAATGTGACGTAGAAAGTTGAGTCACTTACAAATTAAACGAATCTCAATATTTTCAGAACGAAGTGAGATAAGGGAGAGCTGTTAGGACTAATCTTCATAATTTAAAAAGTTCTTTCATCAGATATGGTTTCTTTTGAACTGATTTTTTCAAATCGTACGCCCTTTAAGAAAACGGACTTTTCATCAATTTATTTGGTAATTTCCGGCACAATAAATCGCTAATTTGGTAAACAAGTAGAATGCTGCGTAGGCAGTTTTGAACGAGGAAAACGAGCGTGTCGTTATCGCATATAAAGATACGACGCAATTATGATTTTTGTTGGTATTTTCCTCGTAGATTTTTACTGAGTTTTTGAAAGAGATGGGAAAGGTTCTTTTGTTTTTGTATTGTTTCTGCTATGAGAATTGTTTTTTAAATCTTTGAATTGCGAAATGTGTTAGTATTTTCGAATCCGTTTAAAAGCGAAAAGCAGAAGAACTCATAACGGCTCGCTTGCAGCTAGCCTTGTAAATCAGGTACAGCTCGGATGCTCATGCTTTATCTACTACTTGAGTAAATTTCTGAAAAGACATTTATAATAATAAATTCATAACTACTGTATTTTTGTTATGCATTTCAGAATCATATCTTAAATTGCTCACTGCAAAATTGTAGATGTTTTTAATCAAAGTTTCAAGTAATTTTCTTAAATGACATATCAGAGTTACTCATGTTAATAAAATTGAAAATAAAATAGTTATCTATATTTTTGACGCTGGTGCAATTCTTTAATGCAGTAGATTTGTATGTATGTATGTATGTATGTATGTATGTATGTATGTATGTATGTATGTATGTATGTATGTATGTATGTATG
>JBAHVQ010178329.1:0-10249 GCA_036872915.1 Nanipora kamurai
CTTCTCTACTTTGTCGATGTCAATATCAAACGAGCGCTCCTCTATACACGGATCTTTGTTGACTCGTTCCCTTTGCCGTCGCGAAAAGACTTTCAAGGCCCACTTTGTAGAGTTTCATGTAGATTTAGGGAAATTTAACTGTTTTTCTTCTTGTTTAGACCTAGGCGCCCTTCGGAGGCATGTTGTTCACCTTCGAGCACCTTATCGAATTAACTATTCACCCCAAAAAATTAGATTATAAATGAAATTAGTCACGCATTCCAATTTCCTTTATTGCTTCGAGTCCCATATGAACTACACTTTCATGCTTTTTTCCATCTCGATTGGTGAAAACGTCCATTGAATATTCATGAGTATTCTAAGCTATTCAAAACACTCGTAAATCGTGTTTTATCAGATATAAAACACTCCTACTCGTGTTTTAAATATTGTTTCTTATGGCAAGCTGAGCCTGACGATCACTACCTGACGAGTGTGGCAGACTCAGCTTGCCATACGAAACAAATTTGTAGTAAATCTTTACGAAGTAACCCAAGCTTACCTTGTCTGGCTAATATATATATATATATATATATATATATATATGTAACTAATTCATATATTACAAAACGTAACTAAACGTATATATAAAATTCACAAAAATAAATAAATACTCTCTTACGCACGCTGGGATGAAAGTTTTTAAAAATCTATCTGTCTTAACTATTGGCTAAAAATTGCTGAAAATTACGTTTATTTCTTAAATCATAGGTGGTTATATCTCTTTCAGGCAGCAGGCATGAGAGTTTATGAGTTGGATCGTTAGATATTCGGTAAAGCAGCTTTGCACAGGCATTTCTACGACGTTCACTTAGCGTTATCAAATTTGTTTTTTCCAAATGATCACTATATGGCAAACCAGGGAAAATTACTGACGTTACTCTCCACTGGACACCCTCTGGAACATAGTGGTTCCTGTGGGATCATTCAGTGAACTCACACCTAAATATACCTAAAAACAACTGTGAAATCCAGAGAAATATTTGGAAAGACCACCAGTTAAATGTCACACAAATGCCTGACAGTGATAACTCTCAGTGATAAGAAAATCGCAAATATACCTCGGCTTCCAAGGCTAAATTTCCGCTTAGTGGGGCTTTGAGATAGAAATTTAAGTTAACTTTAATATCACAGTCGTCTTTCTATAACAACAGTACCTTCAGACGCTGGTTATTGAAGACCGGTAAGCAGTTTCAAAGAACAAATTTACAAATATAGAAGTATCTCTTACTTCGTAGCGTTGTCAGTTAGGAAAATTTCATGGCTGTGGAGACGTTTGAGGACTTTCGAAGATGTAGATCGGTTAGTTTCCGTCAAACAAAAACTCTCCAGAGTATCGATGTACTAAGTTAATACTATGACCCCTACGTCAAGAAAGGTCATAAAACTGGCAAAATCATAAAATAAATATATGTGTAAATATATCTATCTAGATATAGATATAGATATATATAATTCGGTGAAAGTCTAGGCACGAATTAACGAGATTAATATGCTGCTAACCGTAGAGAGGAAGCAACAAGACGCATAACTAACCTTTCAACTTTTTTTCCAGTTGCATCCTGTTACAAACATGATCCGTTTTGTTTCCTTATGACAGATATGTCTCAGCTGCGATCACTCTTGGCACTGCAGCAGTTTATGCGTGCTTGTGGAGAAGTAGTCGAGGACGCCGAGGCGGTGAGTCATTAAAATAGAGCGGAAGTACTCCATGTTCTACACTCCAGTGCCTCGCCACAGGATTGATTCACATTTTGAGGTGCACATTTTGTGTTTATGAGATTATTTGGCCATAAACTAACCCTTACGGATCGTTAACATAACCATCCTTCCTCGTCAATTAGATTTGTATACAAAAGTCAAACAAATACCTTCCTAAATGAGATATCACACTCAGTAAATAAGTCTGTCAATGATGCAATTTTCTCTGACATTGAAGTGCGTTTATTATTGACTACATGTAAGGTAATGGACATGTCAACTTATCGGTATATTTATACCTTGGGGTCCATTATGTAAGTGTCTATGTTGGTCTGTGGATGTCTGTATATTGGTATATGCCAATCGTTGGTCGTGCTATTTAGCATGCCTATGCATGGCAATGTATATGTCTACGTTCACTGCCGTGTCCAAGTGTCAGTCCAGATGTATGTGGTGCGGTACAAACATTTCAGGAACAAATACCGGAAAACCCAGTCCTACCAATTTTGGCTTCGTATCCGCATCCGTCGGTCCACATAGTAGCTGGATTTTTCTATGACTTATTTATGCTGAGCTCGACCAAACATCCATCTTTATGCTTCCTCTTGCGGTCCTACATGAAATAGGAATAGAAACAACCACATGTACTTAAGTCTCGACTTTTAAGTCATACGTGAGATCAAGTGGAGCTAGGCGTGACGTGTAGCTTCCTTCCTAAACGGTCAAAGGAAGTTCTTGAAAGGCTGATATATGGTCTTTGAGCAACCCATTAAGCAGGAGTCGAAGCATCCATATGGTACATAATGGGCTACTGTTGAACGAGAAGAGGAAAAAATGAGCATCCAATGACACATAACAGGTAAATACAACCAACCCACGATCTTCACAATAAAACTCAGTTGACGAACGTCGCAACACCGTACCAAGGTTACCACAATCAACTGTTCGCCAACAATCATCTGTCACTCTGAGACTTGCAGCTACAAAAGTTTTCGAAACGTTTGGAAAACAAACAATCTTTTTTCCCGCATGAACATCAGACCTTTAATTTAATTTAATTTAACTTAATTGCCTTTAATATACATTATATACAAGTATTATAGATACATATTGAGGTATGTTTATTAGTATGTGTATAGAGCTTCTTTAATCTTTCATTTGAAGTTCTTAACTTTAGGGTAAGTTCCGAAATGTTGAAGTAATTGAAGAGTTTTGTTTTGAATTAAAGATACTCCGCCGTTATTTTTCTTCAGCGAGCTCTTCGTACTCTTCTTGGTGCTATGTTGATTGGTGCTGCCCTAGAAGACTCCGACGACGATGATGGTGATAGCGGGGTAAGATATTTTACCATCTCACTCTGTACATACCGAGAGTGGACAACGAGTTGTTAACAGATAGGTAGTAATGCCGAAAAGACCAATTGACGCGTCATTGACTGACATATATTTTCTCAAGGTCTCAATAACGGCTCGAGAACGTAGGCCGAGTTTTGCCGTTGAGACCGAGCGAGAAAATGTCTATATGTACGGACCAAAAACGGTAACCTTTGTACGAGCTTCTGTTCGAGAAAAATATATGTTACAGCCGTTTTTGAGAAGTTTAAATGATAAATTGAAATCAATATGGTGGCAAAAAGATATCATTTTCGGACCGTGGTCAGCAATTGCTAAAAACCAAAAAAAAACCGATACTGCAGCCAATCAAATTGTAGGAATGCCCAGGAAACCGCCCGCTCACGATTAATAAAAAGAATAAATTACAATTTCTGACTTAACATAGAAATATTTAATAGAATTTACTCAGTATAATAATTCTATTTTCATCTATATTTACAGCAAAGCCCTTGAGAACCCAGCCCTAGCCTTACAGAAACTTTTTATTTTTTGTGAAATTCATGAATAACTAATCAATCCTTTGAAGTTTGTACGGTGATAATTTGATAAACTATGTTCAATTTCTGGAACATACGTTTAATTTTACTAAATGTCGAACACTAATCTGGTTACGACATACCAAACGCTACTCTGGTTTGTAAATAGTATGAACGTAACTTAAAGAAATTACAGTTAGTGGTTAGTGTGGGAGCGTTCGTCAAGCTCATATCGTAACCTGAGAAAAATGATTTCTGAACCCCAGACGGGCCAAATAGTTTGGCTGAGGTTACGTGCTTGATGAATGTTCGTTGGTCGTCTGATACATACCAAGCTCCCACATGAACCAGGTTAGTGTTCTGCATTTAGTGTTTCCATTACTATTATCATATCGTGACTTCCGCTTAGGCAGTACACATGACGAAGCAGCACCTTAGCTCACCATCTGAGTCGTGGTAGCTCAATGGTTAGAACGTCTCACCGGGCATTAAAAGGTGGCGGGTTCGATTCCCATCTAGGACTCAGAAATCGTTTTTCTGAGGTTACGAAGTTGACGAACGTTCGTTCGACCTTTTTATTTTATCGCTGCGAAAATTAAGCATGGTGTTCCACAAAGTTAACATAGTTTACCTTGTTTATAGTTTCCATGTCAATCAAACTACAGTCTTTCATCACATGGCAATATAAATTCAATATAAATCCATCAGTATTTTAAGTCATCATAATACCAATAAGAGTTATTGTTATTCCTTATCTGATCAGGAATGTTAACTAAGGTTATATCATATGATATTCGTTTATTTAATCAAAATTCTCACCGCGCATTCAATTTTTAAGTTACGTCTCCCAAATTTGGTATGTACAATGACAAAAAAATGTAGAAGTTAAGAATTTCAACGAAAATGTCATGCTCTGGATTCTTTTTAAATAATATCACCCTTACGCGCCACGATACTGTGGAATTAATTCAGAACTTACAAAACAACAATTGTTGCTCATCTCAGATGATCATATAACAAAACCATGTTCGCATTTTTTGGACAGGTGTCGTATTTCCTTAGATATTAGGGATTTTACGAAAACACCACCCCAACGTTGAGGATGAGATGGCCTTACAATAAGATTTCTTAGCCAAAGCAAAAGAAATGAATAATTTGTAATCCTTCGAGTATTTTTCACGCCGTCCTGGCTCCATACAAGATGTGAGGATAAGAATTTCTATGTTTTATCGGCGATGCTGGCTCTTCAAACACGAAAACTTAGGAGAGTAGAAACCAGAACCGGTTGTAAACGTTTGCCAGAAAGAAAACGAACATCCTAAGTATGTACGATTTGTTTCACGGCCGTAGAATTTAAAGCACTTTGTTTACTGGTATCGGCGTTACAGCTTTCGTAAAATCTCTATTAAGAGATAACTGCTCTTGTACAGTATTTGTGGGAAAGGTAAAAAGCGAAGAAAAAAATTGAAGAAGATTGTATTAAAAGTAAAATCCGAACATGATTTTAGTCAGGACCTGCATTGATAGCAGTTTTTTTATAACTGAAGCAGCTATCCTGTAAAACATGTTCAAGTAAATACTCCGGTACTATCCGTCAACATTATGGGCAAAGTTTGGAAAGAACTGGATAAAACGCAAGCTGAAAATTTCCTATTTTGTCGAGCGAGTTAGAGAATTTTTCTTTCTTGTGGAGAAAGGAATTGACATTATAGTCTTAGCATTTTTTGACTATATTTTCGTTGCTTTTTATTCTTTTTCAAAAATTAAATACGGGAGTTAAAAGATCTCTAATTCTAAGACATAAGCTGATAAAAATCTAAAATTGGATAAAATCAATGTTTTATAATATAATGTAACCTTAACTCCTTCCTATCCGTTCAGGTTCTCATTGACCTAAACAGACTTCAGTATTTTTCTCTGACTGACGCCAGATGATTTTACTTGTCAAGAGGAAAGTCCTCGGACAGGAAAGGGTTAAAGGGGTTGTAAGATGCAAAAATTGCCTGTCCCAATTTCGATTTTATTTAGAAGTACTTTCAAAGTGAGGAAGAATGGCATTCTTGCTTACTAATTATCTTATCTTGTTCCACATATATTCAGGTTTTTGAGATATGCAAATAAGATATCTCATGACATCATCTACTTACACAATTTCCTAAATGGACAAATATCTCCTGAAGTATCTCTTAGAAAGTATTGAAAGTGTCCAAACATATGCTAATAAGAATGTTACACTCTTATAATTACTATTACTCTCGTAGAATGTACTAATCTTATCGTGGAGTGTGACATGTACGGCGGACAGTTTTCTCGGTAATATATAGTTCTGCAGCAGTGTTTCGATAGCTTCTTTGATAGAATAATTGTTGATATACCATCCTCCCTCATACATGGTCCAAATAAGGTAGTGGCATGTTGAATTATTTTGAAAATACAAGTTTTCACCTTTGACAAATATCCATTCTAAACGCTTAAACGCCACGTGCCCGTCCTCTCCATTCGAGAGTTAAACATCGATCAGTTAAGCGGTTACCATTTCCTTTACTCCTAATGTATTACCATTCCTTAGGATCCACTGCTGGGCCCTTCCCTTTTTAGTCAACGCTTGGGAGTAGGAGACACCCGCTAAACGATTTTGCGTTCTCTATCGAAAGGTTTCTACACACCGTGATAATCACGGATTTTATGATGATGGCGATAAATCAAACACATCACTGATTCAATGCCTGTTTGACCTTTGATATTCAACAATGACGTAATTTACAAAGACTTTCTCTCACCAAGTTGAGATCTTATTGAATACAACCTACTAAATTGCTGTTCCCAGAGAAGATAATAGTGTAATGTCAGTGGTTGGTAACATAAGCCTAATTTATGTGAAAAGAAATAAAAATCGTTGCCTAATATGTTATGGCGTTGATAACAAGGTCAAAATCTTGTCACTAAATTTCAGGAAACACAAGTTAGATATAGTATTTTTATTCTGTTTGCAAGAAATAAGAGAAAAAAAATCATTAATGTAATTAACTGACAGATGGTTCGATCCACATGTAATATAACTGATAGAAGAATGATTTGAGGGTGGATACTTCAAGTTTACACATAAAAAAACAGGGAAAAAGAAATCAGGGACAATTATTGACAATGTCATGTGTAAAATTTATATCGTTATATATGTAAAATTTGCAGCTTTTCCATAAGAGAAATGGTTTGTCCCCTTCCTTGATTATATAACAGTTAGCTGCAGCTCTTGTTAACTTTATACGAAGAACCGATAAAAGTAATCATATTTTAACTTGTAACAGTCCTATCCAACACCACCGCCTTTGGGAACAAGAGTGCGTCGAGGACCTCAGTGGAAATGGGGTAACCAAGACCGCAATGGAGTGGGAACAGTGGTTAAACACTCAGATACCAAAGGCAAGTTATCCAGCAAAAATCTTTAGATTTTTTATGTAACTGAAATCTTTTGATATTTATCTATGAAGTAGTGAATTTTATCAAGCGTTGTACCATGAGATGTTAGCATTATAAACTAGGACAAAGGTAATGTCTTTATGAGCTCTTTGGCCAATTCTTTATGGGGTTAAAATTTCTTAATTCGGCTGAAACTTTGGCTCTGGTCATTCCTTTGCTTCCCTTTTATAGCGTTATCCACGACAAAATCTTTCAAAAATGAATATATGGTTGCAGAAAAACCACAATATTTAGCCAAATCATGCTGAGCCATCGACTTGTTGACTCAAGTCGTCTTCACAGCAGTTACCAGCCTGGTTGTTGGATAGCATCATATAAACAAGAAGAATGCATGACTTACTAACGTGACGTATGTTTGTTTATATGACGCCAGCCTACAATCAGGCTGGTGTTGGTTAATTTTGTACTTTGTCTTTTAAATTTTCTAAGACTTAACGTGGCTGGTAATTGTCCTGAAGACGACTTGAGTCAATCAACAAGTCGAAAGCTCAACGTTCCTAGTATCACCATGCAAACTTTCAAGGAACTAAAACCTATAAAGTGAACAAAATGTTTTCGCAAGAGTCAAATAGCTAACTGACACTTCAGATAATCTGCGTTTGTTTATTCAGCTCAGAATCCCAACAGAAATCCTCATTTTTATATGTAGGCTGGGTTGATGTGCAATGGGACCGTGGAGACAAGAATTCTTACCGTTTTGGAAAAGATAATGCCATGGACGTGAAGGTACGTATGCATCTGTCCCACCTGATTATTTTACCCAATGGTCATAGCCCATTAAGCATTTTGTTGAAATGTTTTTGACGTTGACGTTACCAATGGAATGGGTTTGCAAGAAATGAGGATTCTTTTACGACATCTGCAGTTTTCTAATGCTCGTCTATGATTGTAAACTGAAAAATTCTCAGCAAAGTTTAGATTAAAAGATTGACAAGTGAAAGCTTAATAATAAATTATCACTTGTGAGGTTTAGTCGAGACTTCAGTGGAGAACGAGCCAAGTAAAAGCTGTGTTCCTTCTTGTTTAATAGGAGATACAGCCAAGCGCAACGATTTGTCAAAACCATTGCATGTCACATCCCACAGACATTAATATTTTTACTCAATGTCTTATTGACGTGTTCCCTTCTTTGTGCGAGGCACCTAGCTATATCTGATGGCGTTCACTAAGAGTAGGCCACCTTCATAAACCTGTGCATTTGTACCTGGCGAAATATCCTATATGTATACATAATTTTTCGTTAGCTTGAAACGTAATAATCCAAATAGCCGAATATCCTGTGTTTCAATTTTAACCTTATGTTTAACTGCTGGTTTCATTTTTTAAAATTAAATCAGTCCAGTTCCTTTCCTATCAGAATAATTTAAGTTCAAGCTCGTTGTCTCAGAAAAACGATTAGTCCTAGACGGGAATCGATACCGCAACCTTCTGATCACCAGTCAGACGCTCCAACCATTGAGCTACCACGACTAAGATGGTGAGCTAGGGTGCAGGTTCGTCATATGTACTGCCTAAACGGAAGTCACGATATGATAATAATGATGGAAATACTTAATACTGAACACAAAGTTGGTTCATGTGGGAGCTTGGTAAATATCACTTTATATATTATTATATACGTTCAGTTGTCGTCTGATATTTACCAAGCTCCCACACGAACCAACTTTGTGTTCAGTATTAAGTAGTTGTATATGGTATTTAAACCTTGGACGAGTACGTCAGCAATGACTTGTTGGACTGGAAGTCGTTAGATGACTGTAAATCATCTCTGCCATCTGATTTCTTGTGGCTCAATAGTTAGGACATCTAGCTGGCATTCAGAATGTTGCTGGTTCGAGTCCCGCTTGAAGTTTAGAGTTTTTCTGAGTCTTTGGTTTATCACAGTTTGTTTGGTGAGACATAATGAAGCCTTTAGTTGTTTCGAAAACAAATAATACCATCCGACTAAGGTTTTACTGAGATTTACTAACACTAATGACTTCCAGTTCAGCAAACTATTAAGGGTTTAAATACCGTAAGTAATTTTGCTCTGCTATCTGAGTTCTTGTGGTTCAATGGATAGGGTGCCTGGTTTGTATTCAGATGGCTGTCGATCCTTGCCTTACTACAATTTGCACGGCAATACACAATGAAGCCTTCAGAAGTTCCAAACTGCAGTCTCGAAAAACAGTTTGATTTTTGTTTAAAAGGTTCAATTATCAATAATTTTACTGATATTAAAACGTGTCTTGTTTTGGTTTCCCGGTATTGATCTTCATCGTCTATCTTAGCAGGGGTATAGCGAGCACAAGAGTCACTCCAGGCAAGGACAGTGAACTGTCACTGTCCTCTCTTTCTCTCTCTCTTTCTCAACATTGTTACACTAACATAAAAATATTACAAGTCTTTAGCATTTTGTTTATATTTCAACGGTCACACAGAGAGCTACAACATATTTAGTATCCTAATACCATAACCGTAATCATAGCTCTAATGTTAACGCTCTCAGCTTACTTATTCTTACATATCCTCAGACATATCCTAGAAAGATTATCTTTCAAACATTACTGTAAAAATTAAACAAGTTACAAAAATTTAACTGATTCAAAACAAATTGAACCGATTCAAAAAAGAAATTGAACTGAATCAAAAAAAAAGTTTAAATTGAGCCAATTGTATAAATTGAACTACAACTTATATACAGACTATATATTTAGTAAAAGTTAATTTTCGAGTATAGAATTTCCTTCACTTGAAAAATAACTTAACTTAAAATAGATCCAATTTCATGATACCGAGTGTAAAAGCCAATTATTCCCTGAGTATACACGTAACTTCACCAGTATTACAGTCTATTAAACACAGAATTCGCGATTGTTCTCTCGGCAACGGCCTTCGTAGCTTGGTTGGCAGAGCACTGCACCACGTTTGCAGCGTCGCAGGATCTATTCCCAGGCAGAGGTACTTGAGTTGCATTTTTTGCGGCAGGTCCCAATTTAGTCTTAGAATGTGTACTATCTGTATTCTAAAATTAACTTTCACTCAATATAAAACGTCATTTCATGATGCCGAGTGTAAAAACCAAATCGGATTCCTTCAATGTACGTCATATACCCATGTATACACGAGTATGTGTACCTAAGTCTATAAATACATCTACATCTAGGGACAAAATTTAGCGGC
>JBAHVQ010178340.1:0-16914 GCA_036872915.1 Nanipora kamurai
ATAACTCGCCTCCAATCCCTGTAGACTCGATAGCTCAACAGGTAGAGCGGCGGTCCGGCTTCCCGAAGGTGCGAGTTCTAATCCCGCTCGAGTCAACTTTTTCAGTTGACTTCGGCAGCGTGGGTTTAATGTGAATCTAGCTCAAATTCTTATCCAAATTACAAAGAATTTGGTATCGAATTGAATTTTGAACAGGAAGTGAGCTAAAAAGACAAAGTTAAAACCGTTCACTAAGTGAATTTATAAAGGGCGTCATTAAGAATTCAGCCCTGTCATCTAATTTTTAATGGTACATATTATGTATTTCAAAAACCACTGTCAACTCAAATTTTTACGCAAATTTAGTTCAAAAAAATTTGGTGTCATGTTAAACTTCGAACAGGAATTGAGCAAAATGGACAAAAGTTAAAACCGTTTACTGAGCTTGGATATTTGGAGGATTGGACTGAAAGAAACCAAACTGGTATTCTTTCCAGCGTACGAGAAAGTTAGCAAAGTGAATATAGGTTTGTAGAAAAACAACAGTATTTATTTAAATCATGTTGAGCTTTCGACTTGTGACTCAAGTCGTCTTCATAACAATTACCAGCCACATTCACGCGGTACACGATATACTCCCTGAATGGAATGAATGTGAATGTCGCTTGGCTTACGTTGGTGAAACCGGTGGGAATCACTCAACCCGTCCGAAAAAATATAAATCATGCTGCTCGAAAGCTCAGAAATCTGCTGTCGCAAAACACGCTTGGGAGCATGACCATCAAATCAAATGGGAAGATTCAACACATCTGCTTGTGACAGACATTACTTCTCAAGAAGAATGAGAGAGTCCATTGAAATTGTTAAACACTCAACAATCCCTCAAGAAGGCCAGCCACTGAATAGCACCTGGTCGCCGCTATTCCATTGTTCATCACGACCAGGAACTGTACACAATACCTTAGTGGAATAATTCGTCAGCATAGCCTGCATGTCACGTAAGTTGTCGTGACTAACCTCTATATAACTGGACTGCGGATGAACCTCTGGAAAACGTCCTCAAAAGTCCACCATTTTAGTATGTCATACGCCCTCCTCAACCAATCATATGCAAGATGTGTATCATGAGATAGAGAAGGCACAAGGTACCAAACTGGAGAGAAAAGCTAGTTTAGTTAGTTGACAACATTTGAAAAGCCAAAAACAGTTGTCGGTAAAGCTAAAATTTGACCAAGTTCGGACATATTTTACAAGTTTCCCATCGAAAGATAATTCTGAATGTTTCGTTTTATGTAGTATTAATTGTCGGAACTCGTCGGGTGACAGACCAAGATTGCGGCGGTCAATTGAGGACACTTTTGACAATACCAAAGTATCTGAGATCCGCAGGCCAGTTGTACAAAGGTCAATGGTTATCATGCGTGGTTTCATTCATGTGACGCCAGCCAACAACCTGGCTGGTAATTGCACTTAAGACGACTTGGCCCTACAAGTCCATTTTTAAACGATTTAAATAAATACTGTGGTGTTTCTACAAACTTTTGTTCACTTCACTAGTATCACCATGCAGTCAAAAGTTAGCAAAGCCAAGAAAAAAAAAATTTAAAAAATACTAATTCTCTCAGCATTTTGCAAGAAGAGTTAAAAAATCTTCTCTTGCTCATATGAATAGATATTTTTTTTTCATGGCACATTTCTTATGTAACATAAAATGTGAAAATATTCTCAGTTAAGGGTGTTCACTTTAAACGAATTTTAATGTTATTTAATTGTTTTACTTTATGGAGTGTATCGATCATAACGATAAAGAATATCAAAAATATCAAAATTTCTTTTGAAATCTGCTCCCAAAATCTAAAGGGGATAAGTAAGAATGATTCATGACTTGTTAGGGATCCGTCGCCGCATAGCCTTGCACTGGTTGTCCAAAATTGTTGTGAACAACTTGTTAACAAGTTTCAACAAATTTGTTTCAGAGTCATTGTCACGAAGCTGTTACACTAACTAACATGCGGTCTTGCTGTCAACCTCAGTGACAACTTGTTACCGACCTGATAACTGTAATAAGTCACTGCAACTCGTCAGGAGCAAGTTGCTAGCAAAACGTTGCTACAAATTTTTCCAAATATTTTTAACCATGTTGTAATCGAATAACCCCTTACAAAAATTTCTTATGTTGTTTTAAAGGTAAAAAGCATATGGAATTGGAACGTTTTCACATGTGAAATTCTCGTCTTACTGTATATATGAAACACCCAATTCACATATGGTTCATAATTTCACACATCAAAATTTCATATATTTCACATGTAAAATTTTCATATCACATTTGAAAATTCATTTCACATATGAAATTTATATTTCACATATGGAATTGGAACGTTTGCACATACGTAAGGCTGATTCATATGTGAAATGACATATGAAATTTTTGTAAAGGGCTTGTCGACAGTTTGATGCTAAGATCCTTGTAACGGATTGTCGACGGAACAACGTTGCTACAACTTGTACACAGACTTTCTACAATCATGTTGCGAAAACATTTTTATTGACAAGCTGAGAGATTTTTACAAGTGCATAGGTCATACCTACATTTATAACACTTGAGGTTACGCAATCAATGGAGGTTTGTTCTACTGTAAAGAAATTTTTTCGTCCATCTAACCTTTTGTCCATTTTTTGAGTGACCTAGGATATGGATTCCAAATGACTTTTTTGACATATTGTTCCTTTTTTATTACAACAGGGAGACACAGGACCAAAGGTAAAATTTCTGCTACTAGTTGTCTTTTTGTTCGATTAAAGAACAAATAGAATTGGAGCATTTTCACATATCATATTTCGTTTTACATATGAAATTAGAAAAAAAAAGAGTTCGATCTACCGGATTCGATATGTAAAATGGTATGCCACAAAATTTCTCTTGTGAAGCCTTATCTCCTTCCCTGCCATGGTGATCTTTCATTATTTTACTCTGGCTAATGCCAGACAATTTTATTCGTCAAAGGGAGAGATGCGGCAATGAGGGAGGTAAAAACTATTTCGTTTATGTGTGAAAGATTTATTTCCCACAAATGAAAGTTAATTTCAGTTACGAAACTCTTATTTCAGATATGAAATTGAAATATTTTCATTTACGAAATAACTAATTCATAGTTGTAACGCAATGGCAATTTTTTGTAAGGAATTGTTTGTGTGGCTTTTAATTAAGTTTTCAAATGTTCTTTATAGGGTGTTCCTGGATTGCAGGTAAGAACTCAGTAATTTCATCAGCCAAAATAAATAAATTAACAACAAAGATTTTTGCTGGACTGTTTTTCGTTCTGTTCTTTTCAACCACGAACAACCTCCGAAGTCAAGGACGTAGCTCAGGTGTTTTTTTAGCGGAGGCAAGGGCTTGCGTCCTTCGCTTGAGGATCGTTGAAAGCGTACGATTACCATTTAATTGTGTTGAAAGTAACCTAGGCAATTACACAGGACATGATTGTTGTGTTTCTCATGTTTGATGAAAGGAATCGATACGCTTTATTCAATAACGAATATTTACATACATCCGAACCTTCACTGGTACCTATTCGGGGGAAAATTCATTACGCTAGCCAGGAAGAGACGCGACAAACCAGTTCTTCGAAGGGTCAAATCTCTTACAATAAACAGGAAGCGGTCTTGCGGCTCTCGCTAGGCCTGAGTTGTTCAGGATTTTGGAATTCCTTTTGTCATTTCACATAGTATCTATAGCCAGGTAGTTTTTGGGTTTACACGACAGTAAACAGCGCTTTTTGAAAATCGTTACTTTCTTTTTTGTTACTTACTTTTTGAGTCAATTGCATTGGTTGCCTCAATATTGTAGCTACACTCTGGTTTATGGTCGTAAATTTAATTTTAAAAATACGTAGTTTAACTTATCACATGTCATACCATTAGTATGACCATGTAAACTAGCCACTGAAAATGGATATTTTCGTAATGAGAAAATTTCCCGATATATACAGTGGTGACTTTTTAAACGAAAAATTATTTACAAAACGACCTAATTGTTTCGATATTTCATTATGTCCACAAACTTTCTCCGTTCTATTAAGATTTCTGGGGAAACTCATATGGGTGTTTTGCAGTTTAGCGTATCTTTTAATGAACTTCTTCTTGATACCTATCTGGGGTATGGCACCTAACCTTGTTCAGCATGCAACAATGCTCTCGTTTCGGTATAATCTGCGAAACAAACTGCAACATGACGAGACTTGGTACACCAACACCAAAGTAGAAATATTCAAAAAAATTGAGTGCAACACGACATGCACTTCAAGAACATATCATGAGGCAATCAGCATTTGAATAATTTTCTACTTAATTTTACGTATCTCTGTTCAAAATTTCTAAGGGACCACCCGGACCACCAGGACAACCCGGTTCGTTTCAGGTAAGCAACGAAAATCACATAGGAAGTTAAAGGACCATTCTGATAATTATACATGCCTAGCTCTAGCCATAATGTATCCGACTTTTATGTGTGTCTCAAAATGATCATAAGACTTTAGAAATTTACTTTAAGGTCCTTCAAGGTGCCACAATTTTCGGATGAAAACGAGATTACCATTTCACAGCAAATACTTTCAACACAGTTGTTAATGTTCAATTTAGAACATTGATTAAAATGTAGTGAAAATAAACTTCAAACCCTTATGAAGTCAAAAAAATCCTCTATCCCTTATGAAACTATATTTTTAATATCTTTTTAAAAGGTTTCCTTGAATACAACGGAATTTTTTTGACGGTTTTTCTGTTTCATATTAAAAGCAATCCGTGTCCTCACAAGAGGGAGCTCAGGCTGGAAGTTCTACATTAAAGGGACCCCGACCACCTGAATATTATAGCAGCAAAATGGTAGGTCTTAGACTATTGGCATTGTTTGGCTTTCAGTCTAAACAATAATATTACTAAGCTGAGATGAACTGAGCTGAACTAATCCATACCAAACTAAACAAAAGTAGACTAAAATAACTTAACTAAAACCAAATAAACTAATCGAAAATAACCAAAAAACTGAACAAAACAAAAAACTCTCTACCAAGCTAACTTAAGCTAGAATGAACTGAACGGGACTCAACTGCATGGTGTAGACTAAACAAAACTAACTTAAACCAAACTAAACCGAACTAATCTTAAGTAAACTGATTTGAAGTGAACTAAGCTAAACTGACTGTAATGAAGTGAACTTTAAATTGAAATGAACAAAACTGGACCAAACTGAACTGAATTAAATTGAGAACTGAACTGAGCTAGAACAAACTAAACTAGACTTTACTTAACTTAACCCAATCGAACTGATTTGGACGGCATTAACTAGACTAAACTAAATTGAACTAAAGTGAACTAACTGCACTGAACTAACCTGAACTGAATTGAACTGAGCCAGACTGTACTAAACTAAACTAAACTGAACTAAAGTGAACTAACTGCACTGAACTCACCTGAACTGAATTGAATGTAACCAGACTGTACTTAACTAAACTAAACTAAACTGAACTAAAGTGAACTAGAACAATCTAAACCGAACCAAACTAAATTAAACTTAGTTCAGATGAGCTAAACTTATCTAAACCAAACTAAACTAAATGCGAGCAAACTCAATCTACAGAGTGTAGAGAGTGTAGGTGTTTGCAAGCTTGGATATAAACAACGAAAAGCTCGTTCTTCAAGCTTTAAGAAAACTCAGAAAAGTTGTGAGTTCCCCAACGGGAATCGGACCCGCGTCTCCCGATTGCCGGTACGGTTGTCTTACTACTAGCCCACGAGGGCTCGACAACAAATCTGACATAAATTGGGACCTGGGTCCTACGTTTGACATGCTGCTTTCATAGTTGAAAGCTGAGACATGCCTGTAGTGCCATCTACATACGAGCAAACTCAATCTACAGAGTGTAGAGAGTGTAGGTGTTTGCAAGCTTGGATATAAACAAGCGTTGTTTATATCCAAACTAATAGGAAGCAGAAAAATAACCCTATTTGAAACAAAAAATTATCCTATTTAGAAGCAAAAACCACGCCTATATCAACCCACGAATGTTACAATTTTCCATGCGATTCGTGAGAATTAAAATTTATTTACTGAAATAGTCATCAGGTAATTTGTCAAATACCTCCGTTTTTCCGTTCTGTGAGTAAGAAGAAAAGAGTTTGAAAACTCCCGGAAAAATTTCCGAATAGTCGCAAAAACTAATGATTTTATCACTTAAAATACACAAAAAAATTACGCGGTAAAGACCTATTCAGAGAAATGGTCAGTAGGAATTGAGAAATTTCAGATCTCACTGAATAGAAACTGTTAATGGTTTTGTATGATTTTTAGAAACAGTTGGTCAACTTCCTTCAAACCAACAATGCTGATGTGTACGGTGATTACAGCAATGAAGTAAGTACATACTGGAAATGTTATGTTTGGTATATTGAATACTATCTATATATATTTCCGATTAAGATTAATCAGCACTCTTCAATCTATTAACATGAACATGCTTCCAGCTTGTTATTGACTCACGAATGTTGTAATACCTGCTGAAGACTATTATGACTTGTGACTTACACCTGGCACCAACACGAACCACAGTACGTTGACAATTCTACCAAATTCTTTCCTGCCCGAGACTTCTAGCCTAGTCGAGGAAAATCGTCTGGCGTTAGCCAGGGTATAATGATACAAGTTGGATTCGAACCGGAAAGAGTGAAAGTGTGGGAACATTATCCGTCAGCAGAATAAAAAGAGCCATTGGTTGTCTGATTAATCAATGAATTGATTTGGTTATTTATTTTTGCTTCACCATCATGACTTTTTACTCAAGGTTAAAGTGCTAATGGATGTAAACAATGCAATTTTAAACGTTAATTTATACAAAAATCCCGATGGCAGTAAGGAGTTCCCCGCTAGAACATGCAAAGACCTAAAGCAATCTCATCCAAGCTTAAAAACAGGTAAGAATTATCAACTCAGTGTGACATTTAATCCTAATTTTACGAGGACCCAAGAGACTTCTTACCCATGTCATTGCCATTATTGTCATGTTTGTGGAAGTTGATCGTCCAACCTGGACGATCAACTCCCACAAACATGTCACGATTCTCTCAGGTTCAAACCATTTACTTTATTGTCATTATTATCATATCGTGGCTTCCACGTAGGCAGAAGGAACCTACACCTTAGCTCACGATCTGAGTCTTGGTAGCTGGTTAGAGTATGGACGAGGTGATCTTGGCGTCTGTGTTTTGAAATGTCGCCAATTACCGTGACATGTTTGTGGAAGTTGGTCGTCCAGGTTAGTGAAGTCTTGAGAAACGTCAGTACTTCCACCAACAGTCTTTCTCAAGACTACACTAACCCGGACGATCAACTTCCACAAACATGTCACGATTCACCCAGGTTCAAACCATTTACTTTTCATAAATTACCCTCGTCGCTTCGCGTCTCAGGCTATTTTATGAAACATTGAAAATACGCGTAAAATTAAACCTTAATTTTAATCGGCCCCATGCGATTACCTGTACTGACCTAGACCGAATGCGACTCGAGCTAAACGCCCTCTCCTTGATAACCAGACCTTGACAACCTGACTGCAAAGAGTTTCATTCTTCAGCAAGTAAAAATAGAATAATGGCGCGTTTAATTGATGAAAATAACATTGACAAAGTACTGTGAGTGAGTCTTACTAGAGTAAATTTACTACGAAATAGCTATATACTATCGGTAAGCTAACGGCAAAATTATAAAGCTTTGCAAAACCATGTTGAAAGTTGGTCAGAGATGACGTGCAATGATGGGTCTGTTTTTTACACAGATTAACACTGTACATGCAACTTCAAATACCTCTCTTATTTCATTGTCTGTTGTGACTTGTAAAGGGCTTTGTAAAAGAATGCATGTTTTAGGCCATTTCATGATTAGTGATGACCTAATTTGAATTAGTTAGAATTTAAAGTTTGAGTTGATGAACTTACTTTACTGCCCGACGAATGTGTGCTCTGCCAACAACTGAACTAGAAAAAACGTTGCCGACAGCATAGTCACGAATTCTGCATTTAATTCATGTTAATGCCGGTGAAGAAATATTAAATACCTAATACCCCTTGAATGTACCCTTCACCTCACCAGCACTGCCATCTGTTTAATACAGAATTCGTGGCAAGGCCTTCGTACCTCAGTTGGGAGAGCATTATTGGGAGAGAATTGTATTTTTTGCAACTGATTCCGTTTAGATCTTAAACAGTGTACAATTCTGACACTAGAAAATTTCCCTAATCTAAACCTATGTACCACACTGATTCCCATTCTTACTGGAGTTAATGAAAAAAACTATGTTATTATATATTACTATATGATTTTCTCTCTGGTAGCAATTACAGAAAAGGTAACGATAAATGGGAATTTTCAGTGATTGCAATGCTTTCTCCTCTCCAATCAGATAACTACTGGATAGATCCTAATGGAGGAGTTCGAGGGGATGCCTTATTGGTCCTATGTGATTTTAATAGTGGCTCTACGTGTATTACGCCAAAAATAGCGAAGGTAAATCAATTCAACGACTTAATCTCTGCAATAGATTGACCAGGCGGGAAACGTAGTCTTGTGACAAATATAAGAGCCCAGTATAAAATACGGAGGGAAGGCATGATAAAAAACAACAAGGAAATATATATACAATATTTATTAATTTCTAACGTTTCGTTGCCTCATGCAACATCTTCAGAGGTAGAATTACAAAGAATCAGCGTACAATGATATATAGCGACAAGGCATATTAATTACAGGCGTTAACCAATAGAAAGTCAGGATAAAAATAAAAGTTACAGTGGACCAAAGCAAGTGTTAATTATCATTGCTTTGGTCCACTGTAGCTTTTATTTTTATCCTGACTTTCTGTTGGTTAACGTCTGTAATTGATATGCCTTGTCACTATATGTCATCGTACTCTGATTCTTTGTAATTCTACCTCTGAAGATGTTGTAAGTTTGGCAACGAAACGTTAGAAATTAATAAATATTGTATATATTTCCTTGTTTTTTATCATACCTTTCCTCCGTATTTTATGCTGGGCTCTTATATTTGTCACAAGACTTAATCTCTGAGTTAAAAGCATTCTGAACTTTACGGTTCCTTTTACTTTTTGAGATTGAAAGGAAAAAGTGGTATTCGGGTGAAGACCGTTACAGATGGATTGGATCAAAAATAGAAAATTACAAAAAGGTACAGATGAAATGACTTTTTTCCAAAGGAACCTGCCAAAGAAATTCTGCTGGTGGGAAGAGATGCCCCCGGCTACTCCAGTACTGTTACCACACGTGGCTGACGATAATCAAATGACGTGCAATGAGATCATAACATGTAATCAAGTTATTAGCAGAATATCGATACACATTTAAAGCAAAAGTTGAAGCAGCTTACGTTTTGTTAACGTACTGCCACTTAAACCCCATTCAAAAATTTCGCGTAACATCATCTATTTCCTTTGCAAAATGGCTAAGTTCAGGTATGTACTGAAATTTTTTGCATAGGATATTTATTTCTAACCATAATTTTATAAGGATAGTTGTGTGATCGAATTGGCTAAACTAGCGAAATATTTTCACAAGGAATCAGCACTAACAGTGACTTTCTGGTCGATATTGACGGGGGAACTCTCGTAGGCCCGTTTAGACTATTCTAATTGAGAAGACTGAAACTAATTTTATGTATTTTGTATTATATTATTCAAATCGAAGAACACCACGCACAAAAAGGCCAACTTCTTACCCAGGGACTTTTCTTCGGTCCTTGGCTCGGTACTCGATTGACCACGAGTAGTTAACTAATAGAAATTGCCAGTGTCTCAGCTGTGCTGTGACAGAAACATGAATAAGGTAATTTTAACCGTAAAAATGCCTCCCGGAATACCAGTCCGATGTTGGAAATGGCGCCATTCGTTGTTCTACCAGAGTAAAGAGACACGAAAGCTACTTTTTGTTTGTTTTCAGGTTGATCTACGCGGCAAAATTGTAGCATGCAGCTGCTCATAATGAAGTATACGATTCACACACCTAAGTCTTCTGGATGCAGTGCAGCATTCGCGGACAAATCTTTAGCAGGGAGCGTGCGACAGTCGTATCTTGTAGACGGGTCTTAATTCTTTCTTGATCGAGACGTCTCCCTTTGATGAGTAAACTCGTCTGACGATAGCCAAAGTAATAAAATTTGGGTACGGATCAAAAAGATTTAATCAAGACAGTACTGATAAAATAGCGAAGGTTTTTTTCAAGTTTTCGTTGAGTCATGCCTCCATACTCTAGTTCAAACCGTGAGTGTGCAAAGTATACTTGTCATTTTATAAAGTACAATTAACCAAGCACTATTCCGTCCATATCAAAGTCGAATAGGACCCTGAGTCAACACTCCTTCGGCAAGTGCTTCTTCCAGAGTGGTTACGGAGTGGGGGTGCTGAAGTCTTATGGGCCAATTGAAAAACTAAAGTCCTTTGCATTGCGATAAGTCTAGTTCCCAGTGAACTAGATTTTCAAATGCCGATTTACGTATGTGGATTTTTTTTAACGGGGTAAAATCTTGAATGAACTATTCATGATGTCTTAAACGTTCAACTCCTCTGCCCCGGAGGATTTTTATTATTTTCCTATTGCTAACGCGAGATGATTGTACTCGTCAAAGGGAGAGATCTAGCAGTGAAGGAGTTAAAAACTCCTTAACTCATTATTGTCCGAGAAAATTGAAAAAAAAACGAGTCAAAAACTTTTGCTTAACTTCATGTCACAGTTGCTGCGCAACGAACCGTGACATATTACGCGCGCAAAAAACCACTTTCCTGACTCAATACTTCATGCGAAATTTGAATTGGAAGTCGGTCAAAATAAAAGTTTCCATCGTACACTGGTGACGGGTATTCGTGGGGTTGGAAAAAATAGAGTTAATCAACGAAAATACAATCTTGAGGCATCCATAATAAATTCAGAGGATAAAAAATTGTTGTTGCTCTGCAAAATTGTGAGAGAACTGTTGCCTCACAGCCCCAACGCTCCACCGGGCTTGAACGACGTCTTCTTGGGATAGCCTATTATTTATCGTCAATTTTATGATTTCAGATTGCGTATGAACTCGATGGAAATCAGTTGAAATTCTTACAGATGCTGTCAAGTAATGCTTCGCAGAATGTTACTTATCACTGTCAAAATTCATTTGCTTGGAGCGACCACAAAAACAACAAACAGAAATCTGTAAAACTACGAGGAGACAACGAAATGGAATATCATGCATTAAGTGCTCGTAAATTTAGACCAATGGTCATCCAAGACGACTGTACGGTAAGCTAGACTGCTGACTGAGTGTGTATGAGATGGAAGGATTTTCTTATTTTTTGTCCCGAAAAGATGTTAAATTGATGTACCACTTATTCGACTGCACGAGCACCGAGAGAATAGAGAGTTTACGAAAGCTGCGACGCCGACGCCAGTAAACAAAATGCTTTAAATTCTACGAACGTAGAGGAAATCTTACGAAGTTAACTTAGGATGTTCTTTTACTTTCTGGCAAACGCTTCCAAGCAGTTCCAATTAGTCAATTGTTTGTTGTCATATAAGAAGTCCGAAGCTTTTTGTATTTGAAGAGTCGGGGTCGTCGTGTCTACGTGGAAACGCTTATCCCCTGGTCTCGTGTGGAGCCAGGACGGCGTGAAGAATACTCTAAGAACTACAAACTATTTATTTCTTTTGTTTTGGAAGAGAAATCTTATAGTAAGGCCACGTCGTCTTTGCCGTCGGCGTCGTGTTCTTGTAAACTACGTACTATGTTGTCTGGGACATTAAAGTTTCCTTTGATGAAGCAATTACACAAAACAATATTCAGTATTCGGGAAACGAAAAGAATCTTTGTTCTTTTTAGTTGTCTTAAAACCTGTCATTTACATGGAAAAAAGCTATACGAAGCATCGCATTCATTGGCTCTTTTCTGTCCGAGGACTTTCCCCTCGACGAGTAAAATCGTCTGGCGTTAGCCAGAGCTAGATACTAAAGACCCCCAGAGGTCATTGAGGACCTCTAAGGACAGGAAGGAGTTAAGGAGATAGGTTTTAAACCGTGGTTAACCCTTTCCTGTCCGAGGACTTTCCCCTCGGCGAGTAAAATCGTCTGACGTTAGCCAAAGTTAAATACTAAAGTCTCCATAGGTCACTGAGGGCCTCCAGGGACAGGAAGGAGTTAAGGAAGGCTTATTATTGGTTGAATTAACTGGTATATCAAATTACACAATTCAACAAACAAATTAATCTAATTTACTCGTAAGTTCATAGAAATTTCAATATAATAATTGTTGTACACTAAATGCCTTTATGACTTCCAAGTTAGGAATTCAAGTAGGGAATCACATTTGTTGCAGTCATATCTACTTTATTCAGTCATTTTTAGGACAAAGTTTGGAAGAAATTTTGAAGTAGTGTGATAAAAAAAGAACGCATGGCAACCCAAGCACAAAATTTTAAGATGTTTACAATGCCTTGAGGCACAATCGACCTGGATTCTTTTAGAGATATATTTGTTTTAGGTTTACGTGTTTTAGTGTATTAAATATTACACTCTACAAGATAAAACATATTGCGAAGAGGAACATCTTGAAAACTCAGAATACGAGTCAAAATCAAGACGAAAATTGAATTACTTATTCAACTTTCGTTTTGATTTTGGCTCGTATTCTGAGTTTTCAAGACGCTCCTCTTCGGAATATGTTTTATCTTGTAGACTGTAATTTATTTATTATTTATTTATTTAATATTTCAACAAATTTGTCGGTGTTTGGATATCCTGACGAAACGCTCCTCGTGAATGATATATTACATAAAAAGTAATAAATTTTCCTTAAATAATATTGGGTTTTTTTTTTCGCTGCCAAACTCCGCGAAAAATGTTTCAAAGAAAAAAGTTTCAGACAATTTTCTGATACCAACGGTAGCAAAAATTCGAGCTGAGAATTTGTAAATTTTTTATTCACCTAACTTTTAAATTGACAACCGATTTTTAATTGAATGGAGGTCATTTGGCCTTGATATAAGTCATAAACGACAGTTGTTAAAGTTTTTCTTTGAAAGCGGCATTCCAAATTTCTCTTCTATTACAACATGACACAATTATGGCAGCATATGCCATTTGCAAAGTCCAAAGAGGACAAATATTCGAGTTCATATTGTCAAAGAATACAAATTGGTTTGCACAGTTGTGCATCACAGACGATGGCTAAAGTGACGGCGAGTTTACTCTTCCATCTTTGAGATGACAGAAAATCGAGATTTTTGTCCAAATAGACCTTTTCCCCATTCGGTTCTATGCCGACGAAACAATGCATAAAAGTCGAGGTATGAGTACACATTTTAACACGTTTACTGTGCACTGTGGATGTTTAGTGGGCATTGGACCGAATTCGGGAAAGTTAAATTGTACACCGAAACATGTTGTGAATGCGTGTGGTAGGGAATATTTTAGAAGAAAAATAATAGGGATTTATAATGGGAATTTCATCACTCGAAAGCAACACTTAAGCCAATGCTAAACAATCGAGCACTGTTGCAAAACTTGCTGAACATTGTTGGCCGTAACGTTGGATTAGGGTGCTAATCGTCCCAAAATTTGTTGCTCCTCGACATTTATAGGGTAAAATGTTTGACTAAAATCAAACTTTCATCCAATTTATATTGTTGTACCAACAAGTGTTCGCTGTTAATGCAGCTTTACAATATTCAGACTTAAAGCTGAGCATTAAACATAACTTTAGATTCCACGACTTAACATCCCCGGCCCTGTAAATTAGTCCATTTTTTGTCTTCTAGACCAAGGATGGGACATGGCGAAAGACCGTAATTGATGTTCGCACAACCAACACCGCCCGGTTACCCATACGAGATGTTGCTGTTTACGATGTTGGCGATAAAGCAGAGAAATTTGGGATTGAGTTTGGAGCCGTTTGCTTTTCATAGTATGAGATATAATTAAATTACCAACAGACATATGCATAGTTTTTGGTAATGTCAATTGATGGGCAGCTTTTTTGTTTGGTAGAAGTACTGATAAGAAACTTGCAACAACAGTGTCACCATGTTTGTACAAACTATAAACACTTAGCACACGAAACTCACAACAAACATCTTACTTCGTACGTCTATCGGGACAGTAAACAACACTTTGTAACAACAGTGTTTGTTTCTCTATAAAATCGTGTAAAGAGTGACGTTTTTGCAGAAAAATGTGCGAAGTTGTTGAACTTTCATTAACATGAAATACTGACTCTTGGAAATAGCAACGTAATGCACTCATAATTCCCCTCTTCGTGTGCCATGTTTGACACAGACTTTGTCACAAGCCGCCATATAGGCCCCGAGGGGGATACGATATCATAGCAGTACCGTATCTGACGTAGCAAGTGGTGGTTATATCAGGGGTCACTACAATTTTATGCGCAGAAAAAATGTGCAATTTGCAAAGTCACACTCGTACTAATACTCGTGTTGGATCTAAAGTTGTTCATTAAGCCGGTACCACCAATGTATGGCTCAAACAAGGTATTTGTATGAACTAGAAAGTAAATTGGTCGAAATGCCAACATATCGAAAAAGCCAAGAGTCTACCGACCGGAAAGCGAATATCTCAATCCGAGAAATCGAAGAATCCAGCTGAGCGTACTGAATTACTCTAAGTCGCTCAGCAAGTCATTTTCAACATTGATATTGAGTTAGAAGTAACCGAATTTTGACTGTATACATCTATACTTGAATCTCCGCACATGAACATCGGTCGCACTTACACATCATTCGGAGGAAAGTTTAAAAAGTCTTATTAATATTATTCACTTACAAAGAATAAAAAATCTGATAGGACAAAAAAAGGAACAACAGAATTCGGAAACGAATAATATCGCAATTTAAAAATAATCCTCTATACAAGCAACCAAATTCTCAACGAAGGTGCACAAAAGATTTCAAGTAACTGAGTTTCTTTGGCCTGAACGGTGAAAAACAAGTGGAACTCTATCTCAGTGTAAACAAGGAAGATAAGTATTGGATTAAATAGTATATTTCGACGCTTTTAGCATTTTTATTTTATTGCAACACATCTAAGCAAAACAGACCAATCCCAACTGAAATCCAAACTCTTGACGTTTTGTATCATCGAAATAGGTAGCAAAATCACGGACTGGCAGCCTGGAAGGGTTTGCAGTTCTGATTTCGATCACCGTTTTGCGCCACTTCTCGTCATTTGCCTGGAAAGAAAAAACGGTTTCATAAGTGCACTTTACTTTAGTAGATGAAAAGTGAAATCATTTGTCTATTCAATCGGCCAAAAAACATTCGGTTCTCAAAAACTGGCTTAAAGGAAATGAAATGTAATCTTTATGTCAATTTAAATAAAAGCACTGTTGCATGAGTGATTTTTGCCTCACTATGATCTTAATAGAAGTATTATTACACAATTTTGAAGCTATCTCAATTTTGATTGGCTACCAACGGACAGCTAATTTCGAACGATGGGAAATTATTACATATCTGCAAACATTAATTTATTTACATGTAGATATGACATCGTACCTACCGACAAAAGTTTTTGTAAATGTAGAATGTCATTCTTCTTTAGTCCGCACGGCTATCATCCAAGTTGTTTACGAATGATTTGTGGTGTGTTTGCAGCCGTTTTGCAGTATTTTTATGGTTACATTACAAAATTGTATAATCAAATAATTATTGGATTCGCTTTTCGTTTAATAGCCAGAATTATCAAGGCCTCGGCGTGTCTTATCGGCCTTAGCCCTCGCCTTAGCCAGATAAAACAAACTTTTGAGTTCGGCAGATAACACAAACCTAGGGCCTTGACAATTCACGCTATCATGCTCAACCTTATCCAACAATTGTAAATTCATCCATAATGTACATGTTATCCTTAAGCCGGGCGCACACGCTACGATTTTTCTCGGCTGATTTTTAACGGCCGACCCACTAATAAAATCGATGTATAGCGCACGTGTACTAGCCACCCGATCAAAGTCTCACCAGGAACCGCCACGTTTACGATTATCAAATCAGGTGACCTCAGCAAAGAAGTTGGTTGACAAAGTTACCGATAAAAATCGGTACTCGCCGCACACGGCCTGATGCGATTTCTATCGACCAATTTTTATCGGACAATATAAAACTGGTTTGATATTGTCCGATGAAAATTGGGCGATAAAAATCGCTTCCAAAAGACTCCGCACACGCACTGATTTTGGTCATTGGTCCTAAATTTAGTATCACGCTAAAAATCCTAGCGTGTGCGCCCGGCTTTACGAGCGCCTCGAGGACAAACCAAAGTCAATCAACATAAGCCCAAATGTTCCTGCGTGAAGTGAACTGGGACTATTATAAACAGCAGGCCCCGGTCACATAAACCCTTCACTTAAGTGTCCTTTTGACTCTTGCGATTCATGCAAATGTACGTTAACTCTGTTTTGTTAGAGCCCACAAATACCCGTCACCAGTGTATGATGAAAACTTTTGTTATTTTGACCCACTTTCTCTCGAATCTGCATCAAAAATTGGGTCAGAAAAGTGGTTTTCGCGCGTGTAACATGAAGTTTAGCAAATGTTTTTAACTCGTTTTTTCAACTCGTTTTTTCAACTTCCTCAGACATTCATGAGTTAAAGAGAGTGGCACAAACAAACTTACCGTTCTCGAAAGTGTACGAGTTGTAGGATCTTTTAGGCATAGACATTATCTAAAGCCTTTACTAGCCAACATAAAGGAAAACAGTTTCACGTAAATTTACGGGACGTCATGTCCGTGGGAATTTTCGCTGATGTATTATCTGTAATACTTTATTATTATTATTATTATTATTATTATTATTATTATTATTATTATTATTATTATTATTATTATTATTATTAT